>CBVK0100043974.1:0-29347 GCA_900067695.1 Picea abies
TATATAGTTTCCAAAAATAGGGTACATCGATACATCCGATCAGCCCTCACTATGGCCATGCCATCACATAATATTTGTCATATACAAAATGGGGGGACCACCCCTATAAATGTGTCATATACAAAATGGGGAGATCGCCCCTATCAATGTGACATATACAAAAAATGTGAGCCAGGCCTGTATGCCAATACACAAAATCTACATCAAAGTCTCTAAGGTGGAAGAATCTTTGAGTATCATATTGTTTCTCTAACTCCCCTCGCCAATTCCCTCTTATATCTGGTAGCAACAACACCTATCACAGTCACCTATCGCACCATTTAACACCACTCAGAAACCATGCCAGTGTAGGCATCAAAGACCTTCTCATTGATATCTTCCCACCCAACCTTTGTCACTCCATGCAATACTCAATCCAATATACAATGTAAGTCCATCAGCTACGTCTCAAGCTCTACAACCCACACCACTTCTCTCCCCTCCTCTATTAGGTATACTTGTTGCCTCTAGTGAGAACACCTAGCCTCTGCATCATGGTAGCCCCATAGTTTCCCTACTCTCTTCAAATCCCCTCAGCCAACTATTGTTGGTATCCCTACCAATGTAGGGACATCCCTCGCATAAGGGATCTCCCTCCCTCATGGTCCTGCATTTGTAATCACAAAATACAAGTTACACATTAATAATGCATCTAGTAAAGAAAACCATGAGATAAATCCATTAAGTAAATACATAAATACATTAAAAAATCATACAATTTCTCACCTTTCCGGTTTGAAACCTCACTTGGGGGTAGCACCATATATGGATCATGTCGATAGTCCATACCCGCATATGGGTGCTCTAGGATAATTTGGGTATCTACAACCGCCAACGATGATAGTGAGGAGTGAAATACCTCCTCATCTCCCTTCCACCCTCACGACTAAGGAGGTATTTTCATTGTCTCATTTGTGGATCTGTCGGTCCAACCACATCCAAGTCAATCTACGAGTGTAAGAGAACCACTTTCTCCAAGAAGAAATAATGGAGGACTAGTCCAAAAACAAAATCCCCTTCCTGACACCTGCAACATCGTGTTAGTTGGGTAAACATATCCTCCCTCATCAAGGAGGCCCATGCACAGTGTTATCCCTAGAGCACCCTCTCTACAATAGTCATCTATGAACCCATAATCCGTTAGGCACCTAGGGATCCATAAATTTGCACCACCATATCCACCAAATCTCTAGTGGCCAACTCTTGGATATTCACAATATAAATCTAACCCCCTTTCACAGATCCCTCACCAGAGCAATACCACATTGCAAATTCCTAGACATTCATCCCACCCTCCTTCTGCGAAATCGCCTTTGGAATCTCCCCTCAAATGGACAACCTCATCAGACACCAATCTAGTGAACCAACTCCTACTGTAGAATCAAAATGACATCCACTCGACAGATAATTCCACCATCTACCCTTGAACCTAGAAAGCTCAATGACTGGATCTCCACATCCTAAACAAGAAGCCTAATATCTCTTCCTGAGAGTGTAGCAATGTGCATTCAAAAAACTTGAGAAGGTCATAATCGGCCAACTCAAGTCAAATGATAGGGCCCCCCTGGACCTCCATCTTGAGAGCATCATAATCTCACTCACACCACTTAATCGACATTATTGTTGGCCACAATAGTAGAACTTGTCCAAACACAAGTAGTTCAATCAGTCTTTGATTCCTTCCATACCCTTTCATTTAAACATTTAAACAGTTGCACAGTTTGTGTGACTATATCATGCATAGTCGTGAAACTAAATTTCACATGACTTATATCTAAACAACCACTCTTTTCACGTGACCATTCGACTAACAATCCCACGACACTTTAGCGCAATTGTTATATGATCATGCATGGTATCCTCGCAACTAATATTCTAACAATTGTGCATATATCCACGTGACTGCCTAATAAACAGTCACATCATCCAGTGCGAGCAACCGGATTACAATTGTGCCAGTCTATGAAACCACTTTTAAAAAGGGCTCATACATTCCCCCAAATAAACCTAAGCTAGGAAATAAATGTATAAGATTACAAAGGCTAGGGTCGGCCCACCTACATGAGTCTCGTTGGCTAGAAAACCACTCATTGACGCGCGTACAACTAACGCCAGGACATTACAGGCTCCACAAGTTAGCATCCAAGACAATAAAGGTACAAATAATGTGGCATTATGGGCCCCACCCACTTTTATGTGGCCCTATCACAATGCTCCTCGAGCCCGTACGAGAGCTTAGAAGCTCCATTTTTAGAGTTGTTTATGTTGTTAGGATCGTCATTTTACCCCCTTCATAATGGTATGATCCATTCAGTTTCCACAAAAGTTTCCTTGAGACTCTTCTTCTTGCCACTCACTTACCAAGTACTCTAGCTCATTATCTCTCTTTTATTGATTCCAGTTACCTCATCCAATTTATTGTCATTAATACTTTCACTTTGGGTATTTGGTTTCACATGTCCATGTACTTGTCAGGAGGCTCTCCCTTTGTCTCTTGCATATACATGGTAGGCCCATTCATCCTACCCCTTCAGATACATACTTCTTCAAACTAACATGCCACGACACTTCCTCTATGATTATTGCATCAACCAGTGTTTTCCCCTTCGCATATACCTTTAGGACTTTCTATCATGGTTATACAACAACTTCATTCAAGTCCACATGCATTCAATTGTTCCTAACCAGTATTCTTCCATCCCCATGGGTTGTCTTGGTTGATTATCTCCCCTTACAAAGTGACACCCATATCGTTTCTTACCATAGGATGGGAGTCTGAATAGTCTACATCTCATAAAATGAAGCCCGTAATTCTTCTCATCATCTTGATACCTCATTCCCACAAAATTTCGAATATTCATGTGTTTTATGGTTGGTAATGTTGAATGTGTTCCCACATTTACATTGGCCCCTCATCTCCCTCAAGATCATTAGACCATTTTCAAACCAATTCACCTTTCACCTACCTCCATGGAAACCCAACCCACATGCCCCTTTCCCCCTTGCTCTCACTACTCTCGCCTCACAAGGCTTAGTCGTTTCATCACTAGGGTACCCATATCCATTCTTTTACATTCAACCTAATTATTTTTCCATTTGTTGGTAATTGTACAAAGCACATATTTTTATGGGAAGCACTTACACTCATTCCATCACACCCAATGGCTTCATCTCACACGACAACAATCCTAGTCACCCTTGGTCAGAGAATTCATAGTGGGTCACATGTGTCTGCATAATTCTCATTATTCACAGCACCTCATGTATCCAAGTACCCTTCATTGTGATCCCAAGATTTACCACTCTTAACAACCTAAATATGTGTGTTCACTACTCCTCAATTCCAATTTGACAAGCATTCCCCATATTTTATTGTCCCTTTGACATTAGATCACTTTATGACTAGATGGTTTTTTTATTACTGCCATTGTCAGCCATCAATTATTATCTTCCCAAGGGAAGTCTTGAGTCTCATTCTTAATGACTACATCCATACTTATCATAAGTCCACCTCCATTACACATTGGTATCTGGTCCATCTTTAGTTGATTTCAAGGGGCATTTTCATCCTTTACAATCATGTCTTCATTCCTGTCAACAACAGTCCTCACTTTTCTAGGAATGTTGCAATATCTTAGTTCCTATTATCATATGGATGGTGAATCCCAGATGGTAAAGAGAGAATCACCATCGCTCTTTGCTTCCATTGGCCTCCCTAATGTTCAACCTCAACACATATCCACACTCTGATGGGTATTACCTTGCAATAGTTGCAGTTTATAGTTTCAGTTGAGGACCTTGGGCTTAACAAGCCATCCATGCCATCAAGTATGAACACTCATCATATGTGTTTATTTTATGTTACAGGGAATGCTTTCCTTATAATTTATTTATTGTTACCAACACCCCTGAGGGAAATGCAAATTTCTACTTCACAGATTATGCAACTAGAACATCATTAATACTCTTATAATTCTTATGCTTAGACAAGAGCCCTCAGTATTTTGTCTTCTATTGTTAAAAAAAATCATCATGGCATGAGCATGGGATATGCCCACCTCCTTTATATAAATAAATAGCATTTCTAGGGATGATTTTGTTTTGCAAGTGAGTTATGTTTTTTCCTCGAGGAGACATTCTTGTTTCCATGTTCTCTCTCTCTCTCTCTCTTTCTCTACAAAGAATCATCTCACAAGATACAAAAAATGATGATGTATTTTGGCTATGCATATGCTCCTAACCTCACACATCAAGGGGCAACTGTTATCACCAAAAAATTGCTCACAAAGCTATTTAGGTGATCACCAAAAGAGTCATCAGTACAACATAACAAGGTTCCATTCCATGGAAATAATACACCACCTTCAACAAAGCACCAAAACTATATAAAGTAGGTTTTTAATGCATGTGGGTGACTTTACAGTGTGACATTTGCACAATCTGCGTGGCTCATGTGGTTGTTCCTTCGAAAGTTGTACAAATCAACCTGAAGTGAAATCTTAACCAAATTTGGTGCAATAAATTCCAAAATTCCCACCAAGGGTACTCCAAGGTTGAGCTACCATGCATCCTCAAGCTCCATACCCATTGGAAGTTGGTACTTCAGTGGTTCCATGTATCTCCAAGGCATGGCGAACCACAATCAAAGGTGCACCATTCACACTTGGAACTAGCTTTAATGGAGCTTGAAGTTTGGCTATAAATAAGAGCCATGGAACAACATTCAAAGAAGAGAAGATCAAGAAAGGTTACGTTGTCTAAATGATCCTTGAGAGCCACATTCTTAAGCCATCATTTTGTGCAAACATAGCCACTAGCTAGTGCTTGGCCTCTTCCCATGAAGATCCCATTCACTCTCCTTTGCTAGATATAGAGGAGAATTCCAAGGAACACAAAATAACCCTCCCAAGGAGGAAGGGAGAGTCCACTTGCACTTAGTCATCCTCTACGATGTAATAACACACATTTTTCATTTTTATATGATCATCATTGCTTTTCTTTTAGTTGTTATTGTAATTTTCATTGTCTCCACTTATTTCTTTTCCTTTGATCTTATGTTTGTGATGATATTCATGCTTATGGACTAACTCTAACCACTTACCTATTGTATAGATTTCAACCTAGCTATATCAAGGGTTGTTTTTGCTCACCCACGTTGGAAAAGCAACCAAACATTGATCATTTAAACTACTTCTTAGCACAACTCCGTTAGGGTGTTGGTTCACCTGATTGGCGGTGAAGCAACGTGTTTAGACCCCTCCTTCACTTCAATAAATTTATAATATCCCTAAAGTAATGTATTTTGGACCCATTTTGAATGTAAAAATGGGGGTACATATAGAATAGGAGGGGCTATTTCAAAAGGATGTATCTATATACAAAGCATCATAAAAATTAGTCTATTGCATGTTGTCTTAACCTAACGTGGTTTTATGTGGTTTATCTTTCACCTTATCTATATTGGTTTCAATATCAGATGTCGCCTTGACTGTAATATTGATTATAGGTTGATCAATGTAATGTTTTAGTCAATATTTCTTTTAATTTAGTAAGAATTCCCTAAGTACATATAATTATGCTTATTTTTATCTTATTACAAGGTTTGCGGGTTACGGGATGTTTGAACTGGATTAAATTCATAATGATATGTTAAATTTGGGTACAATTAGTTTTAATTCCTATTTTTTCATGATCAAGCTAACATGTGAACATATGCTCTGGTATATATGATTAGGAAAAAAGGTCGCAATCTAGAGAACGGGGACGGAGACATATAATATAAATACACAATAAAGTGGAGTGAGTTTGTGTATATTCTTGACACCTGTTAATTGCGAGGAACTCTTTTTCATGATGTCTATTGTAGAGAGTCATATTCTAGCAAGGATTTTCATAGGTAAACATGTAATGTTTTTTGAATTCATTTATTGAGGTTTACAATTTTCCTTTTATTGTGTTTTTGTGTGGGTTGATCAATATTTGGTGTAGCAGAAGAACAAGACCCAAGGGCGGGGAATGAGATGGGAATGGAATAATTTGTTTTAGAAAAATAGTGTCTATCTCTTCCATGAATTAGAAAGATTGTGTTCACCAAGTCTTCTACAACTCTATAATTTGATGTGATGTTTGCAAGTTTTTACATAAAATATAATGTGATTAACTAGAAAAATAGTTTTTTTTAATTATTATAATTTATATATATCATGTATAAAAGATTAAAAAAAAAAAAGGACAATGTGAGATTGTTATGTATTGGCATACACTAGGCTAGGCAGTTTAGACTCTTTATTTTTTGGTGCTAGTGTAGTTGTGTTACAATGTAATGCAAGAGCATCTAGTCGTGACACCTTGAAGAGCTCGAGTCTTTGGGTGACATCAGCTTGAGTTATCTCCAAAGTTCCCCTCATATGTTGATCTCGCCTACAAATCTAATGGCCCCAAATAGTTCGACATGGTGGAGATTCCAGGTGACATCAACCCACTCACCCTTCAGAATCTCCCCTCTACCATTGGATCACCTCCTTTGTCATCCAACGATGCATTCTCCTAGGCATTTTCCAATTCATGTTAATGTTGATGGGACCCTAAAGTGAGATCCCACATGAGATCTTTGGAAATGCTTTAACTAGTAGTTGAGCACTTTAATTGAGGTTTAATTTCGTTAAACTGTTGGTAGGTATGGAGGGCCTCACTTGGCATTCGCTTATGGTTTGAGCCTTTATTTATTTATGAGATATGATTGGATTAATGGGGGGTTTTGTTTAATATTCAAGTTCTAGAAGTTTTAGAAAGGGATTGTCCCTGTGACTATTAATGGCATTGTGGTTTTAAGCTTTAATTGTTGCAACAGTAAAAGCCCATTGACCTTGCAAGCATTGTAATTTCAATTTCCAAGATAATTTAATGCATGAGAAAACGTATTGTGGTCTATTTCCTTTTGCATGTGTATGTGCATGATTGTTTTTGTTTATAAGCTTCTTTTGCGAGTTGTGTTGGGGTGTTAGAGGTGAAGAAGGTAGAGGCGTGAGAGAGCTACGCCCTTGCATTAGTTTGGAATAAGAGTAGGAATATTCTTGTTGTAAATTGAAATTACTCTAATAATAGAGGAAAGAGTGGTAGATGTTGTTTTTTTAAATAGATTTAGTGGTTGCTAGATAGAGTTGTAGGGGAAGGAAAGAAAAGAGAACAACTCTAACAAGTAGTTGGGTAGATTTATGTTCATAAGGAAACTTATGTATACAATTTTGAAACCTGCATTTGGGACTATTTCAAAGTGAGACCATCATTAGGGAGATCTCAATACTAAGATTGAGATGAGGACAACTTATGATACATGAGATAAATAAATATGAAAGAAAACAGATATTTCATAAAATGAAGTGAGGTTGGCTCACCATGGTAACCCATATTTTCACCCATGAATCAATTTAAACAAGAGAACCTTTAGATTTGAGTTGGTTTATAATAGACCTCCACATGTCACTCAGCTTGAAACCCTCATCTCTATTTAGCATGTTCTGTCTTTTTTCAATCTCCAAAGCTTCCCTCATTCTTCTCTTAATGTGGTGTTCTTATTTGCCAATTAACTTTGCCTTCCCCATACAAATATGATGAGTGGTGTTGTGAGAGTGTTCCACCAATATTGACTTAGCTATATGGTCACAAGTTATGTTGATAATGTGTCCTTTAATATGAACCTACACCAAGCCACTTGTTTCCCCAATATAGACTTTACCACAAGAGTAAGGAATTGCATAAACCCCATTTTCTTGTCTAGGATCTAGTGACTTTTTCACGGAATTGGAAAACCCCTTATTGGTGTTTTGGGGAGCGAAGGAAACTATGATTTTTCTTCCTTTTAATATCTTCACAATCCAATCCATTATTCCCTTGATGTAAGGAAGAGTTATTTTTGGGACATTCATTCCTTGTTTTGTTGTCTATGTTTCACTTTTTGGATTGCCTTCTTAATTTGTTCCTCGTGGTAACTATTTTTCTTGAAAACCTTCTTGAGGCGATCTAATTCCTACCCAAGGTGATCTATATCTGAGATTTTGGTTGCTCTAGTTGCAAGTGTTTGGATAACTCCGACTTTCTGAGCATGATGATGGTGTGATTCTATGTGTGGGTACCTATTGGTGTGGGTCTTCTTTCTATACATTTGATATCCAATTCTTCCATTATATGTCTTGATGTGTAGTACATAAAGAAAGGGAATATATGTGTTCTTCTCCACCTCTATGGTGATTTTTTGTTTTGCGAAAGGGTATTTATGTGTGTCAGGAAGTCGTCTAGCCTTCCTTTTCCATGTTGCCATTTAGGAAATATGTCATCTACATATTTTTTCTATTCATCAAGGGTGTGAGGGAAATAATTTATGGCCCTTACTTCAAAATGATCCATATAAATGTTTTCCACAACAAGAGACAACAGGGAGCCCATAGCAACACCATGATTTTGTTCATAGATTGTGTCTTGTGAGAAAAGTATGTTGATTTCAAACAAATCCTTACCAGGTTTGTGGTTTGGGTTTCTGTACCAAGTCTATGATTTGGGTTTTGTGATGTATTTAATGACATCAATGGAATCATCCACCATAGTCTTGGTGTATAATGACACAATGTCAAAGATGACCATGGTGTCTTCTTTTTTCGCCTCTTGGTAACCCATTCAACAAAAGAAGTAGAGATTTTTTATGAAATATGATGAGCTTCAAGAGATAAAGGGAGATGTGGCATAAAACCCACACTATTGGACCCTCCTCTAGATAATTCAGTGTTGTCATAATATGAAATTATAGTAACAACCTTTGCAAAACACATGCTATGCTATGATATTTTTCTTTTAGCTTATTGTTCAATATGACCTTCTAACTGGAGACTTTTGGGGAAACCACAATCACATATGAAGACCCATTTCCTCTATCATCCAAATAATTGACATATGTGGCCCATTGAAGAATAACTTCATGGCTTTGATAGAAAAACTAGACCCTCCTGCAACAACACAATGCAGAGAAATGATATTGTGAAATCCACATTCTAAGTTAACATGTATTATGCATGTTGCATAAGTAGATAATATGTAAGTTAATACATATATACTATAATTAAGTGTAGCAACCAATAGAGGTGTCCTTTGCTCCAAACCCATTTG
Source organism: Picea abies (assembly GCA_900067695.1). Lineage (NCBI taxonomy): Eukaryota > Viridiplantae > Streptophyta > Pinopsida > Pinales > Pinaceae > Picea > Picea abies. The sequence continues at coordinate 9,196 of CBVK0100043974.1, forward strand.
TTTGGAATGATTTTGATGCTAATACCAAAAACTAATGTCATCAATAGTTGAGCCCACCTTCCTAAACAACTTGTTGAAACCCTATCGGGTTATTATTTGTAACGAGTTCAAGAAGAACTGAGAAACATTGGTGAAGTTTCTTTCATTTTACTTAGTATTTTCTTTATAAGAGCACCTTCTCATTATATTCATTCAATTTAGCCATTTGAATATTGGTTTTTGAAAGCTCTAGCACTCACACACTCTTTCTTTAATTTGATATATTAAAGAACGCATTCCCAATACCAATGTTTTGAAGGCTAAAGTTATATAATAAACTCCATCTTACAATTAGATCCAAGGCTTATACGACTACATACTAATAAATTTTACAAACTCATCAAGGTCTTAGTTACAATATTATCAAACATAGACCTAGGAAAGGATGATAAGACTACCAATAGGGAGTGACTCGACAACTTGGAAAATCAAACATAGACCTAGGAAAGGATTGATAAGACTACCAATAGGGAGTGACTCGACAACTTGGAAAATGCATTATAGGAAAGCTTTTCATAGCATAAATTCCCCATAATAATCAAATAGTTGTGGTTTCAATTTATAGTATTGTAAAACAATCTCATTAGCACATTATTGACCAATTGGATTCAAGCAAATACCCTTATGGGATACTAATAATTTCAAGTTTCCATGATTTTTTTCGTGTTTCAAATAATAACTTGATGTTCCTCTTTGACACAACACTTAGAACTAAGTTATCTCTTGAATAATGGATAGTATCCAAGATAAGCAATTGTGTTCTATAGAAAGGAGCCAAGTTGGTGTCAAAGAAAACTTTCACTTTTGTTTCTATGCTTCTAAGGTCAACCTGCTGCATCTTTGGCCTTGTGTGGGCTTCTAGGCAAAGTACCCACACACATGATAAAAGAACTATCTAAAATATCTTAGTTTTGATTAATAGTTTAATAACAACATGTTTGTATTTATGAAGTTTTGTTTGAAACTTGTATCTTAAAATTCCTTATAATTGGCTTGGTCATACCAACATATATATTTTTAAATGATGTTTGTAGGAATATATCAATTCGCAATAGCCTTTGAATTGTTGTTGTTGATGCATCATAAAACAACCTAATTATATTCTAGAATTGCTTCCCCTACAAAAGATTTGTTACTATCCCAAGTTATCCTACTTGAATGAGTCCCCAAAATCACACTACTTGAGTGTAGAAGGGATTTCCATGAATCTAAATATAATTGTGTACTTGCAAGAAGTGAGGCCCAAATTATGTGCCAAAAATAAAGATCATCTATTTCTAAATTATTTTTGCAAACCCACATTGGAATTGACTTAATCAAAACAATGAACAATCACAGAACACATATTTAGTTGCAGATGTCAACCATTCTTTTGCACCCAACAACAAAAATTCAATAATTTGTAAAATCATATTAATGATTTTTGCTTAATAAAATAGAAAATGTATCATATTTAATAATAGTATTTATCTAGCAACCTTGTTTTGCAACTAAATCCATAGGCATGACATATTACATTGCATTCTTATTATCATTACTAAAATACACAACTATAACATCGCTAATTTGCATCGTTACAACCCTCACAACCCTGATTTGTTTTTTTTCCGCTAGCACGTATTGTTTGTAGGCATATTTTCTTACATCCTAGTTGCGTCTTTATTATCTCATATGTCCATCATGATACAACACCAAAAATCCTAAAAAACAAATTTGTTTTGGCACACCATGTTTGCGTAAAATTGCATTGTATGTATAAATTTGTCATCGTACTTATGTCACCAAACTCAAATTGTATGCATGTGTACTAAAAACCCACTATGAGGACAATGAATAGTTGACATCATTACACCCCTAATTCTAATTGATCGTCCACATTTACTTCAACACTTAGATTACATTATCCTCTTCTTGACAAGGTGCAAAAATTGCAATAGTGGTGGTAAGTGCAAGGGGGGGTCATCATTGATCCTGACGCAAAAATTGAAAAAACGTATGCCTAGGGTTTAGGGAATTCCATAAACAATCAAGTTGAGGCATATGCCCTCCTTCAAGGATTGCATATTTCTATTGACTCCATAATCAAATCTATGATCGTAGTAGGAAATTCAAGCACAGCCATCAAATTGATGGCTTCAAAATTTATCCAAACTGCATCTATCCTCGCTCACTGTCAAAAAGAGGTGTGTCTCTTTCAAAATATTTTGTTTTATCAAATATTGAGGGAGCATAACTCCCAAGTGGAATCACTTGCTAATGAGGCCATTGTTTTAAAAATGGGGGTGCTAAGGATTAATGAAAGTTCAAGTTATGAAGCCATTTCTTAAAAGTATATACATGCACTCAAGGGAACATACCACCATATTAAACCAACATTTGTCACACCTCCCATCTCCCCAGTCACATAGCAAGGTGATTAAATTTTATGAGATAGACACACACCCCTCTACATGCTTGAATTCATGGAAGGGAAAATTCTTGAACTGTGAGCTACGAGTTATCTTTGCCAAGGTGGGATAATGGAACTATGAAAGGGATTGTGAAACAAGGTAGTTGGGAACTTGGTTCATCTATTCGTTAACAACCTAGTAAGAAACACGATCATCCTTCACTTGGTCCATAGATAATATTGTGTGATTTTAATCATACTAGATATGGAGGATCGTAGTTGCAGTATAATATTATATTGGCACCTTAACCTAAAAATATACAAATTGGATTATGGCTCGCCCAGAATAGAATTTAAGAGAATGAAATTGTAAGAAAAATGAAGTATAGAAGTAACAAAATTATAGTGTAAGAAAATAAATGACGGGGTGATAATGAAAAATCATGTGGACAAATTATGTTTTACACTTATCATCTGTAAAGGATAGCCGACCAAGTCAAGCGAACTAAACTTAACTAAAGTGAGCTCCATACTTTCACATCAATATTTCATTTGTTGTGGTGCATGATAGAACTTTTGTTATGGTGCATCACAAAACCCCATATTTTAGTAAAAACTTTCACAGTGATGTGTAATTTCATAGGCGGTTTTTCTTTTGATGTGGTGCATGATAGTGATTGAGATGTTAGCAAAACATTTCAATTACACATAATTGTATGTTGTGGTCCATGATAGTGATTAAGATTTTAGCAAGAAATTTCAATTACATGCAATTGCATGGTGTGGTGCATGATAGAGATTGAGATTTTGGCAATAAATTCTAGAGTTACATGTAATTGTATAGAGGAACGAACTCCTAATATTCTCTCAAGGAATTTGCATCTAGTTTATTGTTGGTGTCTGCAGATCTTCTTGTTCTCCAGCGATTAATATATTATGGCAACCTCTCATACTGTAGTTGATATGGATGTGGATTCATTTAGCAGGAAGTGGAAAGGAATGACATCATCAGATAGTGTCAATTTAAAACAAAGCGCAAGTCCATGCATGATGGTGTCAAACAACAAAGGAAGCACATGAAGGATTCACGTCATTTGCATCCTACAACATTTGTAGCAGCTACTCCAAAAAATTATTCTTCGGGAACATGGTTAAAGAGAAAGGTTGGTGGTATTGATGATGATTCCATGAACATAAATATTGAAATTTATTATGATTTAGGTTCAGAATTAGGCTGAGGCACATTTGGTGTGGTCAGACTCTACAAGGACAAGGTTTATGGAGAAGAGTCGGCCTACAAGACTTTGCCTAAAAGGGGCCAAGAAATTGTCCATAAAGAAGTTGAAAGTATGCAACACCTTTATGGCCATCCTAATATTGTTATGCTACATGTTGTATATGAATATGCAGATTCCTTGCATATTTTGATGGAACTATGCTTAGGGGGATCATTAATTGATCACATGTCCAGGAATGGATGCCATTCTTAACACGAAATGGAAGAACTGATTAAAAGATTGATATCAGTGATCAAACACTACCATGAGATGGGTGATGCCCATAGAGATATAAAACCCCAAAATATTCTACAAACCAATACTAGTCAACTGAAGCTCATTGATTTTGGCTTCTCTGCCTGAGTTGCAAAACGTATTTATTTCTGCACTAAATTGTAATTGTGTTTGACAAGGCCATTATCTTATTAAATAACTCATAATTTTCTTTATGTATTTGTTTGATAGGACTTGTTTGCAATTAAAAATGTCAAACCTTATCGGTGTGTTGGGAAACCCTACATATATGGTCCCTAAAGTTTGGGCAAGGATGTATTCAAAGAAGGTTGTTGTGTGGGTTTCTAGTGTCCTCCTACACACCCTCTTGATAGACCTATTATTATTCATTGGGGACTCTAAGAAAGTTGTATATGAAGCAATAAAACAAGTCCAGTTGGATTTTCATTCTGAAAAGTGGCAATCCATATCATAACCAACAAAGGATTTGTTGTCAAGGATGCTTTCAAGGAATGTGGAAAAGAGATTTTATTTTGAGTAAGTAAAACGCTTTCATTTATAATATTCATTCACTACAATGAATTTATAATATTCCTAAAATAATTTATTTCATACCCATTTTCAATATAAAAATGGGGGGACATATCCAAAATAAGGGGCTATTTCAGAAGGATATATCTATACACAAAGCATCCTAAAAAATAAAAGACTTAAGGTGGTTGGAGTTAGGATTGTTCATCACATATTTTGATAAGCTAACCTATTGCATGTTGTCTTAACCTAACATGGTTTTATGTGGTTTATCTTTTCCCTTATCTATATTGGTTGCAGGTTCAAATGTCGCCATGACTATAATCTTGATGCTAGGTTGATCAATGTAATGTTTCAGTTGGGCTTCCTTTTAATTCAATAACACTTCCTTTTAATTCAATAAGAGTTCCTTACGTACATATAATTATGATTATTTTTATATTATTAAATGTTTTAGGTTATGGGATGTTTGAACAAGGTTAAATTCATAATGACATGTTAATTTTGGGTACAATTAGTTTTAATTTCTGATTTATTTTATGATCACGTGGTTACCAGTGAACCTATGCTCTAGTATATCTAATTGGGAAAAAATGTCGCAGTATAGAGAAAGGGGGAGATGATATATAATATAAATACATGGTAAAGTGGAGTGAGTTTGTGTATATTTTCGACACGTGTAAATTGCAAGGAAGATTTTTTTTATGATGTGCATCGTAGAGACGCATATCCTAGCAAGGAGTTTTATAGGTAAACATATATTGTTTTTTGAATTCATTTATTGGGATTTAAAGTAGTTTTTTTTTCCTTGTGTTTTTGTGTGGGTTATTAATATTTGGTGCAGCATAAGAACAAGACCCTTGGATGGGAATGGAATAGTTTGTTTTAGAAAATTGGCATTTATTTCTTCTATATGAATTTAAAAAAATATGTTTAACAAGTTTTCTACAATTCTATAATTTGATGTGATGTTTGAAATTTTATTTTTACACAAAATATAATGTGATCAATTAAGAAAATATTCTTTTAATTTATTATAATTTATATGAATTATTTATAAAAACATCATAAAAACAATAGTGGGAGCTTGTTATGTATTGACATATCTTAGGCTAGGTAGTTTAGTCTCTTTACTGTGTGTTTCTAGTATGATTTTGTTACATTGTGATGGAAGAGCATCTAGTTGTGGCACTTTGCAGAGTTTGAGTCTTTGGGTGATGTTAGATCGAGTTATCTCCAAAGTGCCCCTCATCTGTCGATCTCACCTACAGATCGGATGGCCCAAAACACCTCAACACAGTGGAGATTCTAGGTGACATCATTCCACTCACCCTTCAAAGTATCCCATCTACCATAAAATCACCTCCTTTCTCATCCAACAACACATTATCCTAAACATTTTCCAATGCACATTAATGTTGATGGGGTCCTAAATTCAGGACCCACATGATAATTTTGGAAGCTCTTTAATTGGTAGTTGAACACTTTAATTGCGATTTAATTTAATTAAACTATTGGTAGGTATGGAGGATGTCATTTGACATTTGCTTATGGTTTGGGCCTTTGTTTCTTTATGAGAGGTGGTTGGATTCTTGAGGGGAATTTAATATGCAAGTTTTAGAAAGGGCTTGGCCCTATGGTTTCTAATTACATTGTGGTTTTAAGTTTTAATTGTTGGAGTAGTAAAAGCTCATTGAGGCTATAAGCATTGTAATTTCAACTTCGAATATAGTTTAATGCATTAGAAAACTGATTGTAGTCCATTTCCTTTTGCATGTGTGTGTGCATGATTGTTTTTGTTTATGAACTTTTATTGTGAGTTGTGTTGTGGTGTTAGAGGTGAAGAAGGAAGGCGTGTGAGAGAGATACATATCAACATTAGTTTGGAATCAGAGTAGTAAGATCCTTGTTGTAAATTATAACTCCAATAAAAGAAGAAAGATTGGGCAAATGTTATTTTTTAAATTAGCTCTAGTGACTGCTAGATAGAGTTGTAGGGGAAGGAAAGAAAAGAGAACAACTCCAACCAATAGTTGGGTAGATTTATGTTCATAGGGAAACCTATGTAAATAGTTTTGAAACCTACACTTAGGACTACTTCAAAGTGAGTCCATCATTAGGGTGATCTCACTACTAATATTGGGATGACGAAAAGTTATGATCCATGAGATAAATAAATATGAAAGCAAGTAGAAATTTCATAAAATGGAGTGAGGTTGGCTCACCATTGTAGCCTAGATTTATACCCATTAATCAATTTAAACAACATTATCCTGAGATTTGAGTTGATTTATAATAGGCCTCCACATGTCACTCAGGTTCAAACCCTTATCTCTAGTTAGCATGTTGTTTATTTTTTCAATCTCCAAAGCTTCTCTCATTCTTCTCTTAATGTGGTGCTCTTCTTTGGCAATTAACTTTGTCTTCCCCATAAAAATATGATGAGTGGTGTTGTGAGAGTGTTCCACCAAGGTTGACTTGTCTATATGGTTAAAATTTATGTCGACATCATGTTCTTTAAGATGAATATACGTTGAGCAACCTATTTCCCCAATATAGACTTTACCAAAAGAGAAAAGAATTGCATTAACCCCTTTGTGTTGTCTAGGATTTGTTGAGTCTTTTGCAAAAAACCCCCTAATGGTGTTTGGGGAAGTGAAAGAAATTGTGATATTTCTTCTTTTTAATATATTCATAATCCAATCCATTGTTCCCTTGATGTATGGAAGAGTTATTTTTGGGACATTCATTCCTTATTTTCATTGTCTATTTTGAGATTTATGGATTTCCTTCTTAATTTGTTCCTCATGGTAACCATTTTTTCTTGAAAACCTTATTGAGGTGATCAATATCCAAGATTATTGTTGCTATGGTTGTAAGTGTTTGGGTAACTTAGACTTTCGAAGCATGGCAATAGTGTGATTCTTCATGCAAGTACATATCAATGTGTGTCTTCTTTCTATACATTTGATATCCAATTCTTCCATTCTCTTTCTTTATGAGTAGTACATCAAGAAGGGGAAGATTTTCATCCTCTTCCACCTATATGTTGAATTTTATGTGCCACGAAAGGATATTTAGGTGTGTCGGGAAGTCATCTAGCCTTTCTTTTCCACGTTTTTATTTAGCAAATGTGCCATCTACATATATTTTCCATTCATCAGGGGTGTCAGGGAAATAATTTATGGCCCTTACTTCAAAATGCTCCATATAAATGTTTTCCATGACAAGAGACAATAGGGAGCCCATAACAACACCATGAGATTGTTCATAGATTTTCTCTTATAAGAAAAGTATGTTGACTTCATATATATGCTTATCAAGTGTGTGGTTTGAGTGTCTATGATGTCTTTAATGACATCAATGGCATCATCCACCATTGTCTTGGTGTCTAACAACACAATATGAAAGTTGACCATGATGTCTTCTTTTTTCACCTCTTGGTTTTTAACCCATTCAAAAAAAAAAGTAGAGTTTTTTTACAAAATATGATGTGTTTCCAACTAAGGGAAGAATCTTATTAACCAAGAATTTTTCTAAGAAATAGGATAATGATACTATGGTATTCACTATAGGTCTTATCATAATCCCATTTTTTAATATCTTAGGTAATCCATATACGCGAAGCATGGTTGCATTTTTTCCCTGACCTTATTTTTTATAGATTCATCTAACAATGAGTTTTTAATTTTTTTTGCCATTTCTCACATAATTCTTGCTTGTGTCCTTATTGATGATTCTATAGCTATTGCATGCTATGTGTCAACCATTTTCATGGTAAGGATTTGTCTAAAGTTAACATACTTTTCGCATTTTTTCCCTGACCTTATTTTTTATAGATTCATCTAACAATGAGTTTTTAATTTTTTTTGCCATTTCTCACATAATTCTTGCTTGTGTCCTTATTGATGATTCTATAGCTATTGCATGCTATGTGTCAACCATTTTCATGGTAAGGATTTGTCTAAAGTTAACATACTTTTCTTACAAGGGAAAATCTATGAACAAACTCATGCTGTTGATATGATCTCCCTATTGTCTCTTGTTGTGGAAAACATTTATATGCATCATTTTGAAGTAAGGGCCATAAATTCTTTCCCTCACACCCCATGAATGGAAAATATATGTAGATGACATATTTACTAAATGGTAACATGGAAAAGAAAGGCTAGAATACTTTTTGGCACACCTAAATAGCCTTTCGCAACACATAAAATTCATCATAGAGGTGTAGGAGGATGGTAAGGTTTCCTTTATTGATGTACTACTCACCAAGAAAGAGAATGGGAGAATTGGATATCAAATATATATAAAGAAGACCCACACTAATAGGAACTTGCATGCAAAATCACACCATCACCATGCTCAAAAATTCAATGTTATCCAAACACTTGAAACCAAAGCAACAAGAATCTTGTATATAGATTACCTTGGGCAGGAATTATATCACCTCGAGAAGGTTTCCAAGAAAAAAGGTTATCGTGATGAAAAAATTAAGAAGGTGATCCAAAAAGCACAAAATGGACAACAACAAAAAAGGAATGAATGTCCGAAAATAATTGTTCCATGCATCAAGAGAATAATGGATTGGACTGTGAATATCTTAAAAAGAACAAATATCATAGTCGCATTTTCTCACCCAAACACCAATAGGGGTTTTATCGATTCCGTGAAAGACTCATTGGATCCTAGAAAACATAAATGGGTTTATGCAATTCCTTTCTCTTGTGGTAAAGTCTATATCAGGGAAACAGCTTGCTCAATGTGTATGCATGTTAAAGAAGATGATATTGACATAAATTATGACCATATAGTCAAGTAAACCTTGGTGGAACACTCTCACAACACCACTCATCATATTTGTATGGGAAAGACAAAGTTAATTACCAAAGAAGAATACCACATCAAGAGAAGAATGAGAGAAGCTTTGGAGATTGAAAAAAGAAACAACATTCTAAATAGAGGTACCGGTTTGAAGTTGAGTGACACATGGAGGCCTATTATAAACCAACTCAAATATTATAAAGGTCGTGTTGTTTAAATTGATTAATGGGTAGAAATCTAGGTTACCATGGTGAGTCGACCTCACTCCATTTTATGAAATTTCTTATTTTGTTCATATTTGTTTATCTCATGGATCATAATTTTTACTCATCCCAATCTTAGTATTGATATCGCCTTGATGATTGACTCACTTTAAAGTAGTCCCAAATGTAGGTTTCAAAACTATTTACACATGTTTCCTTGTGAACATAAATCTATCCAACCACTGGTTGGAGTTGTTCTATTTTCTTTCCTTCCCCTACAACTCTATCTAGTAATCACTAGAGCTATTCTAAAAAACAACATCTACCTATACTTTCTTCTAAATTTGTTGGAGTTCCAATTTACGACAAGAATCTTCCTGCTCGGATTCCAAATTGATGTAGGGGTGTAGCTCTCTCTCATGCCTCTACCTTCTTCACCTCCAACACCACAATGCAAATCACAATTGAAGCTCATAAACAAAGACAATCATGCACACAAACATGCAAAAGGAAATAGAACACAATAGGTTTTCTCATGCATTAATTATGTTGGAAATTGAAATTACAATGTTTGTAGCCTTAATGGGCTTTTACTGCTAAACAACCAAAACTTAAAACCACAATTCAATTAATAACAGCAGGGCCAGACCCTTTTTAAAACTTCTAAAACTTGCATATTGAGTTAAAACCTCCCCTCGAGGATCCAACCACCTCTCATAAAGAAACAAAGGCTCAAACCATAAGTGATTTCCAAGTGATGTCCTCCATACCTACCAAAATTTTGATGAAATTAAACTACTCAAATGTCAGTTAAATGCTTCCAAAAATACCATGCGAACTCTAACTTTAGGGGGCCATTAACGTACATTGGAAAATGCCAGGGAGAATGTGACATTGGATGAAAATGGAGGTTATCTAATGGTAGAGGGGAGAATTTGAAGGGTAAGTGGGCTAATGTCACCTAGAATATCCATCGTTTCGAAGTGTTTTGGGTCATTGAATCTATAGGCAAGATTGAGAGATGAGGGGCACTTTGGAGATAACTCGGGATGATGATACCTAAAGATCAAAGCTCTCCAAAGTGCCACAACTAGACATTATTCCATTACATTGTAACACACTCACACTAGCACCACACAATAAAGAGTCTAAACCACCTAGCCTAAGGCATGTCAATACATAACAAGCTCTCATTGTCATATTTATGATGTTTAATATATAGTGCATAGAAATTATAATAAATTAAAAGAATAGTTTTTATAAATAGTGCATAGAAATTATAGTAAAATAAAAGAATATTTTTCCAATTGATCGCATTATTTTTATGTCAAAATTAATTGCAAACATCACATCAAATTATAGAGTTGTAGAAGACTTGTTGAACACAATTTTTCTAATTCATGAAAGCGATTAATACTATTTTTCTAAAACAAACTATTCCATCACATCCCATTCCCCACCCTCGGGTCTTGTTCTTCTACAACAACTATTGATCAACCCACGCAAAAACACAAGAAAAAGAAAATTGTAAACCCTAATAAATCAATTCAAAAATCATTACATGTTTACCTCTAAAACTCTTGCTAGAATATTAGTCTCTATAATGCATACGATCGTAAAGAATTCCTTGTTATTAACACATGCTAATAATATGCACAAACTCACTCCACTTTACAATGTATTTATATTATATATCACCTCCCTATTTATGTAGGTTGTGACATTTTTTCCCAATCATATATATGAGAGCATAGGTTCACCTGGTAGCCACAAGATCATAAAATAAGATCAGTAAGTAAAACTAATTGTACCCAAAATTAACATATCATTAATAATATAACCCTATTCAAACATCCCATAACCTAAAACTTTGTAATATGATAAAAATAATCATAACTAAATGTGTTAAGGGCACTCTTATTAAATTAAAAGAAAGCTCAATTTAAACATTGCACTTATCAATGTAGCATCAATATTACAGTCAAGGCAACATTTGTACCTGCAACCAATATCGATAAGGAAAAAAATAAACCACAGAAAACCACATTAGGTTAAACATTGCACTTATCAATGTAGCATCAATATTACAGTCAAGAAAACATTTGTACCTGCAGCCAATATCGATAAGGAAAAAAACAAACCACAGAAAACCACATTAGGTTAAGACAACATGCATTGCGATCATTTTTCAAAATATGTGATGAACAATTCTCTCTAACCACCTTAAGTCTATTTTTTATGATGCTCTATATATAGATATCTCCTTTTGAAATAGCCCCTCCTTTTGGATATATGCCCTCCATTTTTACATTGAAAATGTGTTTAAAATACATTGCTTTAGGTATAGTATAAATTTATTGTAGTGAAGGAGGGGCACAAACATGTTACTTCACTGCTAGTTGAGTGAACCAACACCCCAACGAAGTCATGCCGAGAAGGAGTTTAAATGATCGAAGTAAAAATACACTTAGAAGGTGGGAGAAACTAGTAATGATCATACTTTAGAATTAAAGCACCTTAACCAATGATGTCATCTTAACATGAAGTGGAATAGTAGTTTAAAAAAGTATGCTTATAAAAATATTAGCATGCATCATTCAAAAATGTGCCCAATCATTGAAACCTCAAATCAATTGTCAATGTGCCACCATTGTCAGTATCAATGAGCCATAACACATTTTCAAAATTTGTACACAAGCTTATGTATGAACATTGCGTTGGAACATTCCATCGAGGCACACAACTTTTGGGCTCACTTAGTCTCATCCCTAAAAGTGAAACTGCTAGAGAATCTATACGCTCATCATTATTCCCTGTTGCTTGTATATCAAGCTTTGGTTTCTTTGGATTTGGCAACAAATTTCCAAAGAAATATTTATCATCCCCGTGCTTTGTTAGATTTGAATTTTTGAAGTGTGCTCTACTTAGCCTTGTACCTTCTTTGAATATGTCCCAACACAAAATCTCTAAGATAAGGTTTGACCTATTTGATTGTAAACAATCCCCATTAAAAAAAATACACAAAGAAAATTCTAAAGTATTTAATAAGATAATTCCCTTGTCAAACCTATTACAATTTAGCACATAAATAAATACATTTTCAAAACTTGGGTAGACAAGCCAAAAATAGTGAGCTTCAGTTGTCTAGTACTGGTTTGGAGAATATTTTTGGGGGTGTTATATCTCTATGGACAACACCCATCTCTTGGTAGTATTTGATCATTGATATCAATTTTTTTATCATTTATGTCACATGGTGCTCAAAGTAGCATCTATTCATGGACATGTGATCAATTAGTGGTCCCCCTGAGCATAGTTCCATCAAAAGATGCAAAGAATTTACATCTTCATATACAACATGCAGTGTAAAACTATTATGATGGCTAGAAAGATGTTGCATAATTTGAACTTCTTTATGGACATTATCTTGGCCCCTTTTAAGTAAAGTCTTGCAGGCCAACTCTTCTCTATAAACCTTGTTCTTGCAGATTCTAACGATACCAAATATGCCTCATCCTAATTATGGGCCCAAATCATAATCAGTTTCAAGATGTATATTCATGGAAGCAACATCAATTCAACCAACCTTTCCCTTTAACCATGTTCCTAGTGAAAAATATTTTTTGGAGTCGTTGATGCAAACAATGGGAATCATTCATGTACTTCTTCTATTGTTCGGCACCATCATATCATGGACTAGCTCTTTGTTTTAAATTGGCACCATCTAATGTTTTCAATCCTTTCCACTTCCTATTAAATGAATCCAATTCCATATCAGTTATAGTCTAAGAGGCCACCATAATATATTAACAATTGGAGAACAAAAAGATATGCAAACAACAACAATAAACTAGTTGCAAATTCCTTGAGAGAATATCAATCTTTATTCCTCTCTAGAATTACATGTAACTTTGAAATTTCTTGCCAAAATCTCAATCTCCATCATGCACTGCAACATGCAATTGCATGTAACTAAAATTTATTGCTAAAATCCCATTCTTTATCATGCACCACAACAAAAGAAAATTCATCTATGCAATTACATGTTACTATGAAATTTTTTACTAAAATCTCAGGTTCTGTCATGCACCACAAAAAAAAGAAAAAACATTTATGTAATTACACATTATTGTGAATTTATTTACTAAAATCTTAGGTTTTGTCATGCACCACAACAAAAGTCTTATCGTGCACCATGTTGGAAGGCCTCTTAGGCCCTTGTAATAAGTCATCATACATTAGCATAAGAATATATGAATACATGAAATAAAGTAAGTAAATGCATGTAAAGGATAAATGAAACCTAATGAATGATTAGTTGGAGCATGTACAATCGCTCCAACCATTTCTCCAATGTATAAATACTCTTGAATAAGGAATACGAAGGTGGTTGGTTAACTTTCCCACAAATCTCTCTCTTCTTAAGTGTGTGTGTGTGTGTGTTCCTAATATTCTTGATATAATGTAGCTCTATTCTTGAATGCATGTCATTAATCCCTGGACTACAACATTTTGGTTTTGTTGTCGTAGAACTTCCAGAAGAAAATTTTCTCATTATATATATATATATATATATATATATATATATCGTTGCTCCAGCCACATCTAATTGGTCAAAAATTCTACAATTATGATAGACAACTCCTATATTTTCCTCCACATCAATTTCCAACTAACAGTCAAATAGTTTATCAACACAAATGTAAAATGCCAAAAAGTTATAAATAGTCAAGTGTTATGACTCTCAAGTCAAATATAAAGAGATATATATTGTAGTGGCCCCACTTGACCGTCTATCCATAGATAATATGTCAAAACCCATGCCTACCTTAGTAGAGCACATTGGGATAGTGTATCAGCCTCCTCATTTAATTCTCTGTAAATATGAGTGAAGATCAATTTGAGAAAAGGGCTTGATGAGATCGGTGATTCTGTCTTTCCAAGATTCCAGTGCAATGAGTTGTAAATTTCCTTTGTTGTTTAACCAATCTATAATAACCTTAGAGTCACCCTTTTGAAGCCAACAAAAGAGTAGCCCAAGCGCCAAGAAGTTCAGTTTTGGTATTAGTACCCTCCCCACAGTTGAAGGTCCAAGTAATCCAACAGCTTGATCAGAACACCAAATCCACAAAGTAGACCAGTGTTTTATGAGGCTCCACTAAACCAAGCAATGCTAAATCCCTGATGTAAGGTAGGCTGAATCAAGTGAGGAGAAAGTTTCTTCCTTGTCCTAGGAATCTCCAAACCACCCAAAGTCATGTAGCATAGAGTATTAATAGAAGGGGGAGTCTTCTCAAAGATAGCCATGTTGTGTACCAACCGAATGTACCAGTAGACCAAAGTCAGAAGTTGAGGTAAAGATGACTCCTCCTTTGTCCAGTTCTCCAAACTAATGTACAAAGACCAGCTCGACCAGATGGTCTGGAGCTTAAGGGCAAGAGTGAGTCTATGCCAAACTAGTTTAGTAAAAGTACATTCTATAAACAAATGAGTAATGGATTCAGAGCTCAAGCGACATAGAAAACAAATGTTGGGTCCCTCCCATCCCCGGCAAAGAAGATTGTCTCGGGTGAATATTTTTCATCTGCAACAAGCCAAATAAAAAAATTTATTTTCAAAGGAAGAGTCCAGTGCCAGAATTATTTCCTCCATCCTGTACACCTTTGGATCCAAATGGTATAAGCTAAGGCATTATATAAATTTTTCATTGTTATGTTGTTGGATCGATCGCCTCCAATCCAATGCAATGAATCCTCATGTTCCCAAAGATGTATCCCCGCTCCTATAAGAGCCAAACAATAACACTGCCATTCCATAGCCAATTCACCTGAAAGATCCAAGTCTGAACAATTTTTCCATCTAGTAATACAAGTCTCGTGGTCTGTAATATCATTGGCTTGGAAGAGGTAGAAAACATTATTTTCATGTAATTTATTCAAGAGCCATGGTGAAAGAAAAGCAGAAGTCCCCAGTCCCAGAATAGCATCCTGCCCAATATGAATAGTGTGGCCCGATCCTAGTTTCCAACAAAGCCAGTGTTGAATGATATGAACGTTTTTCAGTAGTGATCTCTAGATCGGAGAAGCAATAGTTGGACTTGTAGTAGTATGTCTGAGCCAACTCGAGAAAGAAAGATGTGTGATATATTTACCAGTAATAACACTGTGCCATATCCCATCTTGAGACAACACCTGCCATAGATATTTGGACGCCAAAGCTTGATTAAACAGGAAAATGTTTCTAATCCCCCAACCACCCACCGATTTGGGTTTTGCAATGGATTCCCAATAGCAGAGATGTAGGTACTTATCTGTACTACCACCCATCCAAAGAAAATAAAATATTAGTTGTCGAATCCTTTTTAATATAGTACCAGGGATAGCAGCCAGTGCCATCCAATAAACTGCTTGGATCTCCAGAATTGATTTAATAAGAACAAATCTCCCCCCTAGCAATAGCCATCTATTGCACCAATGTGTGATTCTTTTCTCAAATTTTATGAGAATCTAGCACCAATCAGTCACTTTGTAGCAATCAAGTTGAAGAAAATATCCAAGATATCTCAAACCCATCGAGATATCAAGAAATTTGAACGAGAATATGCTCTTGTATAATTCAATATCTACCTCTGTAAGCCCCAAATGATGTAAGGTGAACTTTGTCGCATTGATCTCGAGCCCCAATGCATGGAAAAAGAATTTTAGAATTGAGTCGATCTCCAACCATTCTTGAGAATCAGCTCTGGTCGCAATAATATCCATGAATAATATATGCAAAAGCTTGACAATTCTTGAAACCTTATGCCAGTAATTTTCCCTACTTGTTGACTCGATTTGAGAAGAATGCTCAGTCCTTCCATTGCCAACATAAATAAAGGAGTAGAAAGTGGACATCCCTGCCGCATATCTATCTTGTTTTGGAAGAAAGGAGTGGTTTCCCCATTCACCAGAACAACAATGGTCACACTAGAAACACATCCCATGATCCATTGTGAAATGATGACCAAAACTAGATTGTAGAAGTATTAATAGGAGGAAGTCCCAATTAATACAATCAAAAGATTTTTTGAGATCTAATTTTAAAATCAGAGCCTGGAGGTTTTTTTGTTTAATGTTGTGTAATACTTCATGTGTGGTTCCAATAGCATCCAATATCTGGTGACCTTTAATGAAGCCCAATTGTTCTCTCGAGATAAGGCGAGACAAGTAAGGTTTAATCATATTGGCCAGAATTTTGGTGATTACCTTGTAGCAGAGATTGCACAGAGAAATAGGCATGTAGTCACTAAAGGAGGACAAAAGATTGAATTTGGGAATAAGAGTCAACAAAGTAGATTTTAAATCATGATGGACAACCCCTTTGATCCTGGTATTTTCTACTAGTTCCCATAGATCTTCGCTAACAAGATCAAAGAAGTGTGGTTAAAATGAGATGGTCCAGCCATCGGACTGGGACTTTTATCCCTTTTCAAAGTATAAAGAACCTTCCAAATCTCCTCTTTAGTATAGGCAGCATTAAGTAGATCAGCCTCCCTCTCACTGATGAGCCTAGGAAAGAGACCAGTGATGGAAGCTTGGTCTGTGAAGTTTGTAAGACCTTGAACACTATAGGAACTTTTGAAAAAATGAAAGGCCACTGGAATTAGCTTGTCCTATCCAGTAATAATGTTTGTTGTATCTGACTTTATCTCCCAAATATGTTTATGATTCCTCCTGTAATTGGAAAAATGATGGAATTACTTTGTATTTCGATCACCAAAATTGATCCAAATAGATCTACTCTTCTGGCGCCAATGAGTTTCCTCGGCCAGCAAGAGCTTGTTTCGCTCCTCCTCAAGAGTCTTAATATGATGATCCATATTAGTTGTTTTAGTTCTCATAGAATGTTCCTGGGTCAGTGACTGAATAACATCTTCCAGTTGTGAGAGTCTTTGAGTATTCTTGATAATCTGTAGATGGGCCCAACTTTTNNNNGGGCCCAACTTTTAACTTTCAATTTTAAGTCTTTCAACTTCCACGCAAGATGTCTATGCAAGTCAACTTCTTGTAGAAAGGGCTGATCAATCCAAACCATAGTGACCAATCGCTCAAAATTAGGGTTCTACAACCACATCGGGTTGAACTTAAAAGGATAGGTAGAGCGATGTGAGAAAGAATCCAGCTGTAGAAAGATGGAAAACATATAATCCTAAACCTTAAGCTTTAAGAAATCAGCTTTCAAATGTTTAAAATCAAATTTACTACCAGTCATAAGGTGCTCATGATATCCATCATCGATAAAGTTCCCCGTTGATCGAACGATCTCCTTTTTCCCCGAGTTTTGGATCCGCCTGCTTGTTAAAGAATCAAATCACTAAAAGTCGCTTTGGATCCGCCTGCTTGTTAAAGAATCAAATCACTAAAAGTCGCTTCGGAGCTTCGTGCTTCGGGTGTTTCGACAGGTCTTAACGACTGAAGTCCTGAAACCTGAAAGTATTTTTTATAACTATTCCACAAACTTTTAAGAACACGAGTCATGGTACATGTGTACCTTTTGATTCTTCCCTGGGTTGACACATGGCATCTATTTCTGACCTTTTTCTCTGAAAAATCTTCCAACTCTAAGAAACACGTGGCACCCCCTGGTCTCGACACATCACTATGGGTAATGGCCTTTCAGAAATATAATAAAGAGCTAACTTACAAACCCACGAATCAACAAAATGTCGAAATATTAAATCTTAATTAGTTAAATTAATCTTGATTAAAAGATAGTTAACAACTTCGCACTTCGGAGTTCGGACCTTTACCATCCATCACATCCTGAAATCTCCAAATTATGAACTTCCAAAACACTTAAAACTTAAACATGGTTAATTAAAACTTTAAAATGATTATATGATAATTAATCTTTTCGCAGTTTCGGGTTTTGGGAATTCTATATCAAGCTATTTCAAAAAATCCCAAAATTCGAATACCTAAAAGCACTTAAAATTAAACATGATTAATTAATGTTTTTTCGAATACCTAAAAGCACTTAAAATTAAACATGATTAATTAATGTTTTAAATAAGATTATCTCGTAATTGACCTTTCACGGATTCACGATATGAGAAATTTCAAATCTATTTCATCCAAAACTCTCGATCGCGAACTACCGATATTAATGGCATTTATCACAAATCAACGGTAATGATGTTAACATGGATTGTGGATCTCCAGCTAGACTTTCTCATTAAAGTAAATAAATTTGTCATCAGTAAAGGTATTCTCGAATCAATGCACCTGAGATAAATAAGAGTGCTTGATTTTGAATTCTATTTTCATTCTCACATAATAGTAAGCTTTAGCCAATTGAGAAGCTCACACATCCCCCTGTAACAGGTAACCTTGTTCTAATTTTATCATTATCATGGCACCACAAAAGATGGCTAAAGCAGTTGGTGAAGGTGTGAATCCGAATGTAGACGTTCTATCATATACTTCAACAAGAGCCATTGACACCGTGAAATCTTGGACACAGGTGTTCGATATTCTAGAGCATGAGCTTATAAAATCTTGGACACAGGTGTTCGATATTCTAGAGCATGAGCTTATAAATTGCCCAGATGATTTATGCGACGAAGTGAGCGAAACTTATGCGACTAAACTCAGGGATATAGCTTAGTCAGAGCTACATAAAATAGTTGTGCGGTCGAGTCTCATGCCATATAACGACATGATAGGATAAGCCCTGGGTCAAATTGACATAGCCAAAAAACAGGATAATGCCAGAACAAGTAGAGAAGAAGCTCTGACGGCCATCCAGAACATGAAGCAGATCAAGCTCCTTCAAATAAACAAATGGATAGTAAATCTCAACTTACAGTTATAGATCACATCCCAAGGAATGAAGAGGATACAAGAAAATTTTCCTTAGATAGAGAGAAAGCTATACACTTTCGAGGCGAAAGAAGCCATTGAGCCTTCAAGGTTAGTAGTGCAATTATTGAGTAAATGCATCAAACATATTGAACATTAGAAAACAAGTAAATCTGGAAGCAAGTAAGGAAACATGCACATACTATTCCTACATGTGAAGAATCAGACGCCAGTTGTGTTGGCGACGGAAGTCACTCCTAGATTGCTTGCAGGAGCAGAGCCCGACGCCCATTAGTTTTATGTCATGATTGTTTGTAATGGGTATAAAAAGGAGTGATCGAATGGAAGAAAACTCAGACGATGTGGTTCTAACTCTGAAACTAGGCCAAGAATGCATGGCCAGGTGAGGTCTTGCATGAACTTCAGACAATGAGGTGTAGTAAGGGCGAGTAGGGGGAAGACTTATATCAGAGAGATGCGAAGGTCTGTAGCAAACATCAGGTTTCTAACAGACTGTAGAAGAAGGCATCCAAACACAAGATCTTCTTGCACTCAAACACGGAAAACCAGAGAATAGAATAATGCATAAATAAATCCTTTATCATGACATAATTGCAATGATCCACATGAATCATTTGTTCACAAAATCTCTTAGCATGAGACGAAAATTAGATGAAGTAAGAAAGACTATCTATCATAAAGCAATAAATCTCATATATAGATGCATAACCAGAGAACTAGAGTCTGTGCTAAAAATTTACAATCAGGAGCTCTGCTCTACCATCGATACCTACAAAAATGGCAAAAATGCCTACA
>CBVK0100043975.1:0-12060 GCA_900067695.1 Picea abies
TAGTCTCAGGACAGAAAAGGGGACCATGATGGAGCATATGCATGCATAAAAATAGCATTATGCAAGAAAGAAATGAATTTCACAACTAGTTCCCTTATTCGAGATGTGAAATACATTGTTGAATGATGTTCTTTAGTAATGGGAGAGGGAACTTGAACCTGTGAAGATCAATCACACATGAAATGACATGTACATAGATATTTTTTGGAGGTAGTCAATGTAGATCTATAACAGTGGTATGAATGAAAAACAATCCAGGGAACTCATGGATTCCATTCAGTTAGAACATTAAACAATGCAATAGATATATTAATGAAATATGGATGCGGAAACTCTCTTGATTTTGTGGTCCATGTAGTAGTAATGAATGGGATGATTCTCAATCAATAGTACAGGTTGATAGATGGGATCGTGTATCACTCCCCATTGGTCAATGTATAACTATGGAATTAACCCAGTTGGGGGAGGACCAATAGAGTATTTCAGGAGATTATGATCATGTCTCGTATCTCATATTGTCAGGTTCATTGAAACATTCTATTAAATTTTGAATAACTAGCATCAATGTTTTATGTTTTGGTCATTTAATGGACTCACGTGTTTTCACTCCATTTTTTGCAAGGAACATATATGCAGTGGTTTCCCGAAGAGGTAATGAATGGGGCATTGATTATTGGATGACACATTGCTTAGATGGAAAGCATACCCTCATGTGATCAGTAACAGACTCTAAAGGCATTGAATTTCCAATTTGGTTGATAGTTGTTAAAGGAGAATATATGACACAGGATGAAAGAAAACAGAAGAAAGGTGGTTATGTATTTCAAGATTATAGACCAAGTGAAGTCGTATACTAGTTTACAAACTTGTTTGTTGGTACAAACCTACAAATACAAACAATTCCAAGTAAGAACTCATCAAAGGAATGATACTTATTTCCTTACTATGAGCATGAGAAGTTAATGGAGACCGTCATTATTAGAAGTGATCACAATGGTCCACTTGAATGACCATAGGTATGTAAAAGGAATAATTGAACATATATTTCAGATTTATAAATTATTGAAATTTTGGCTTCATTTTATGGTTGTTATGTTATTCTTGTATTTCCATGCCTTGCCTTGCCTTGTCATGCCATGCCTTACATTTCCTTTCCTTACCATGCCATGCCATTCCATGCCTTGCCTTTCCATTTCATGTCTTGCCTTTCCATGCTATGCCTTTCCTTTCCTTCACTTTCCATACCATGCCATGCCATGAATTTCCTTTCCTTCACTTTCCATGCCATACCTTCACTTTCCATTCCATGCCATACCTTCACTTTCCATTCCATGCCATGCCATGACATGCCTTTCCTTTCCATTTCACGCCTTTCCTTTCCATGCCATGCCTTTCCATGCCTTGAATTTCCTTCACTTTCCATGCCATGCCTAGCCTTTCCATGCCATGCCATGCCATGTCATGCCTTGCATTGCCTTCACTTTCCATGCCATGCCTTTAATTTCCTTTACTTTTCATGCCATGCCTTTCCTTTCCATGCCATGAATTTCCTTGAATTGCCATAGGTATGTAAAAGGAATAATTGAACAAATATTTCAGATTTATGAATTATTGAAAAGTTGGCTTCATTTTATGGTTCTTAAATTGTCAAAATATGTAATAAGCATTGAGAAAAACCTTAGTGCCAGAGATCCAACAACAAATGGTGTTTTTGTCAAGAAAATGACAACATAAGGGCCCCACTAGATAAAACTTGGTTCTATGGATCCAATGCAACTGATGGTTCCTACATCTGAGTCTTGGTTTGAGTTTTATCGCAAGTTGCAACTCACCTCCTCAAGCCATTCAAGGACATGTCGCCAATTTGGTCCAGGGACATAAAATCAAAACCGACCATCATAATGAAGTTCCATAATCTCCAAAAAGTATATTTGGCCAAGGCCCACTTGACCATGCTACCCGCAATCTCTCGACACAGTGTTTTTGAAAATTGACCTCTAGTTCAAAAAATTCACCATACCTCATTGGCAAAACCATAGTGTTGGAGATCCTGCAACAAATAGTATTTTGGTTAAAGAAATGACAATGGAAGGGCCCCACTAGATGAAAACTGGTGTTATGGATCCAATGCAATGGACGGTTCATCCATCCAAGTCCCAGTTTGAGTTTTATCGTGATTTTCAACTCGCTTCCTCAAGCCACTCAAGGACATGTTTCCAATTTGTTACAGGGGCATAAAATCCAAACCGAGAATCATAATGAAGTTTCGTAAGCTCCTACAAGTCTGTTTGGCCAAGGTCCATGTGAGCACACTACCCATAATTACTCAATTCAATGTTCTTAAAAATTTATTTCTTGTTCAAAAATTGCACTATGCCTCATTGAGAAAAAACCTAGTCCTGGAGATCCTCCAACAAGTTTTATAACAACTATAGTTTCCTTGTTGATTTGTTGTATTTGGGACTTCCCATTGACTTGTTTGAACTTAGTTAATGTAATTTGTAAGATTGGAAAGGCATGCCATGGAAATGGTATGGAATGGAAATGGCATGCCATGGAAATGGTATGGTATGGCAATGGCATGCGATGGCATGGCTTGGCAAAGCATGTCATGGCAAGGAAAGGCATGTCATGGAAAGGAAAGGAATTCCATGGCATGGTGTGGCAAGGCATGGGATGGGATGGCATGTCATGGAAATGCAAGGCAGGAAAAGGCATATGATGACATGACATGGAGAGGTATGACATAGCATGGAAAGGAAAGGCATGGAATGGCAAGGAAAGGAATGGCATAGCATTGCATGGCAAGGCATGGAATGACATAGCATGGAAATGACATATAATGGTATATGTTGATAAGGCATGTCATGGAAAGGGAAGGCATGGAAATGCATTGCATGGAAAGGTAAGGCATGCCATGGTAAGGAAAGGCAAGGCATTCCATGGAATTCCATGGCATGGAATGGCATGGAAAGGAAATTCATGGCATAGCATTGCAAAGAAAGGCATGGCATGGAAAGGCATGGCATGGAATTTCATGGAAAGGAAAGGCATGGCATGGCATGGAAATGCAAGGCGTGACATGGCAAGGCATGGCATGACATGGCATGGAAAGGCAAGGCATTCCATGGCATGGCTTGGCAAGGCATGGCATGGATTGGCAAGGCATGTCATGGTAAGGCAAGGAAACACAATGCATACCATGGCATGGAAAGACAAGGCATGACATGGCATATATTTGAAAGGAATGGCATGGATTGTTAAGGCATGTCATGGTAAGGCAAGGCAAGACAAGGCATTCCATGACATGGCATGGAAATACATCTCATGGAAAGGAAAGGAAAGGAAAGAGAAGGCATGGAAAGGAATGACATGGAAAGGCAAGGCATGGCATGACATGGAAAGACAAGGAATGGCATGGCAAGGAATGGCATGGCATGACAAGGCAAGGCATGGCATGGCATGGCATGGAAATGCATGGAAAAACATGGCAAGGTAATGCATGGCATGGCAAGGTAATGCATGGAATGGAAAGGAAATGCATGCAATGGAATTCCATGGCATGGAAATGCATGGAAAGGCATGGCATGGCTTCGAAAGGCAAGGCACGACATTTGTTATAGAAAGATTTTCCTCACCCCATGCAATCTTGCATAGAAGGCCTTTTTCCATTTCCCTATGCAGACTTGAAGTCCCTTTTTACAAATCCCAGAGATAAAAATATAATTTTTCCACATATACGCACCTTGCCTACTATACAACATGCGTATATGCAGGTTGCACCACTATAGCCTGCATACATCGGGAAATGTGCCCAAAATTGAAAAATGATGTCGGGTTTCCATGTCACGTCACGAGATCAATGATCTTTGGCCTTCCATGTACTAGAAACGTTTCGACTCGGCCCTTCAATTCCACTTGAAGGCTATAAATGGGTAAAATTCAAGCTATGGAAAGGAAGATAAAGAATTCAACTTTGAGAGAAAAGTTACTCTTGAGAAATTATTCACTTCACATTGAGTCTGCATCCCTTTGTCCTTTAAGTCTGAACACATTGTTCAGTCCCAAATCTCTTCCCTTAATGCTTGAGAACTTCATTGTCTCTCTTATATGAGATTTCCTTTGGTGGGGGATTGAAGTGGTGGAGGTCCAGCTAGAAGGAACTTAGTTTCTTGGTTCTGAACTGTGCCAACATGCAAGTCTGTAACTTATTCACTTATGTTGATTATATATTAATAGAAATACTCTTTTCTCATCCAATTAACATCTTGAAAATATTTGAATTATTATTCCATGGGCGTATTTGTTATGAATATTGACAGATTATGTTATTGAATATGATAACTTCATATATTATCACCATATGCTTACATTTCTTGGTTGTTGAGGACTATTTGCAGGTATATTTCTTTGGGTCAAGTGCTCAAATATGGACTTCATCGAATGTCTAGATGAGGTAGGACTTTTATCTTGTCTTGATAGCATATTTGTTTATATATCATACTTGAGAGTAGAGTTGATTTCTATATTCATTTTCGTCTATTGTGGTTTACCCCTATCCATAGAGAGATTTTCCTTGTAACATAATTGATGATCCTACTGCGGATTGAATCTTTTTTTCAGGGGTTTGGAGTGTTTTTCTTCTCCTTAGATTGCTCTCGTTCATATTGATTTTCTTGTCATATGATTTCTTGACAACCTCTGTTCACTATGGGTCTAAGTCTTTCAACCTTCTCCTTAGCCTAGCTGTCTTTTGACACATATACGTGGGTTTTTGCTTGACATTCGCGTACATACACGTGTTGTCCTACTGCAAGTTGCATACATATGCACTTTTCCCTTGAACTGTCGCATACATCAACCTTTGTTTCTTGTTTGTTGGGTTTGGTGGTTTCTGGGTAGGTTTTGATGATTGTTGAGTCTTCTTGGTTCTCTGTAGTGACTGTTAAGTGTCTGTGGAATGACAAGAAACCTATCTTTGGTTGAATTTTTGGGTGGTGCATTTCTCATCATCTTTTCATTTTGATTGTCCTTGCACATTGGGTTGGGTGTTTTGCTCCTTGATATCCTACCTGGTTTGTCTCTTTCTATACACAGTAGAGTCTTTATATCAAGTTGTTTGTTCAATCCTTGCATTTTCATTTTTCTTATATTGAAAATACAAAAATATTAGGCATTTTACATTGATTGGATTTTTTATCTCTTGAGTCTTCGTCATTTATCTTAGTGCACATAAGGAAAGATTGCATTTTTATTTAGAATTGCATAATTGAATTGAAAATTGCATTTTTAATAAGCATATCATTTATTGGAAATTGAGGTTAGGACTTTGCATTGTATTCATATTAATTTATTTTACTTGTTGAGTCATAACATCACTAGTTTCATGACCACATCTTTTGCGTAAGCAAGGCCATTAAAATTAACGCTATAATTTAAAATTGATTATTAATGATTTTATTTTCTAGGGTGCACAAACTAGCTTAGGATTTAGTGCCTTGGAATAGGATTTTGTGAGTAAAATTCTCCAAGGCTATTAAATCAACATATGTGTCTGAATAAGGGAGTGGAGAAATACATTGTATAATTGGTAATATTAGGAGACTCCGCTTACACCGAAGTTAAGCACAAGGTCGCATGAGGTCGGTTGAAGGGATATCCTCTCGATACCTTCTTAGTGTCATAGATATTTTAGTATATGAGGATCTTTCTAGTGCCCTTACCTCTGTGAGAGGCGGTGCTTTCAAGTTTTTTGGATTTTATACCTTGCCCATATGGTGGAACTGGCATACGATTGTTCGTTTGTGCATCGATTATACCATGGTTGATTAGTTTCTTGACTTAGGTACCACATAGGTTACTTACAGGGGTTATTCTGTAGGTACCCTAGGTCAGATAAAGGTCAGAAAACACACAACCTTTATGGAGGATTACCTCTCCAGGGGGATCTGAATGATTGGTTGTTAAGCCCACGAGGGACCTTATAACCGATTATGATACCTCTAATATTTAGCAGGAAGTCTCAGGCCCCTCTTGGGTGAGGCATACCCACTTTAGGGAGGGAGGTCCCTTTCAACCACTTTATCATGTTTGTGTGCATATTGATCATTTGATTATTTTTGGTGTGCTCTTTGATTACTAGTTGGCCTTAGGATTTGTTTTATATCTTGCATATTAAGTCATTGTGGAGCTAGACCAGCGTCCCTGCAGGTCTCGCCGCTTGTTACAGTTACCACCACATTTTGAGTCTTTGCCTTATAAAATGCATAGAGTTATTAAACATGGCACACATACCTCCACTTATAAGACTTGTGATTCTACAAGGATGAGTATTGAACCAATTCATCAATATATTGGGAGCCCTTTGACTCCCGCACCTACTATAGTCAATGGTACTCTTTTGACTCCTTCAACCACAATGGTTATAGTGTCTGGGGCACCTATCATCACCGATGCCTGCCCTATAGTGAAAAATCAACATATTTCCATGAACCCATTTGGGTCTCTTGGTCACTCACCGAGATATAATGTTCATTCCATCCCGATGGCCTCTAGTCCTTTTTCCTATGGTATGTTGAATTTTACATCGCAGTTTTCAACCTTCATACCAGTCACTGGCCCTAATGATAGAATTGGGCTTGGGTGCACATCTCTTCCTTATACTCTGTTCTCATTTGGTGGATCTCAGATCCCTCAAATGACTCCTACCATGGAAGGCATTCCTTATTTTAACCCCGGGTCTAATCCTGTTACTTCTGGGTGGATTAACCAACTTGGTGGACAAGCTATAGCTTATAGTCCATCCTTTACACCCACCTCCTCTGTTTTGATTCCGACCAATGCATTTGGCATGAAAAATCCACCTTTATCCTTCAGATTCACACCCGGAGGAGGTTAGTTTCACACCTTGGGAAACCCCCAACCCAGAGCCACTCTGGTTGGGGGAAGTTTTTATAAACTTCATTAGAAATTCCTACTAGAATGATGCCCAACCAACCCCTTATGAGTCATCCTAGAGGAGGGTCTTTGAATCACAGAAAGGGCCATGGTGCTTACTAGAACCCTGGATGGGCTATGATTCCCCAAACACAATATTTCCAGGGAGCTTGGGGCCAGATGTCGCAACCCCGTCTCCCTTTTGTGGCCACGTTCAAACTGCTAGACTTGTCTAAGTTGATGAACGACCATGTGTGTCATGATCCTACATGGCCCCCCGTTCCCACCAAGCTTCCTTCATATATTCCGAAATTTGAAGGCAAGAATGGAGAGGACCATGGTGATCACGTTACCACCTTTCACTTATGGTTCTCTTCAAATTACCTTAACAACGATTCCATTCGGTTAAGATTATTCCAATTCACACTCATAGGGGTTTCCATGAAATGTTATATCTAGCTACCTAAAGGGGTATACAGGACCTTTAGTCAAATGGTTCTAGTCTTCCTTAACCACTTCCAATTGTCGGTTCTTTACAATGCTGGCCTAGAACTTTTGTCGACCTTACGCCAGGATAAAGCCACTCATATCTCGGATCACATCTAGGAGTGGCATAGATGGAAGAGGTTGATGAA
Organism: Picea abies; assembly: GCA_900067695.1. Taxonomy (NCBI): domain Eukaryota; kingdom Viridiplantae; phylum Streptophyta; class Pinopsida; order Pinales; family Pinaceae; genus Picea; species Picea abies. The sequence continues at coordinate 7,572 of CBVK0100043975.1, forward strand.
GACCTACATACCCCCAGACTTTTTTTTAGAGTGGTTCCTTAAGTCTTTACAACCTCCTATTTTGAAGGATGTTGCTACATCCGGGGTTACATATGAGGAAGAAGTAATCTTCAAATCCCAGTAGCTAGATCTTATATATGGTTAGTCTTGGATGCTATACGAGATTCTCCCAGATGCATCGAGGTCAAATTATGACCCTAGACAAAATATCAGACCTCATGTCGATGGCACTATAGGCTCCGCCAATGTGAAATCCGCAGACTCGATGACAAGCCATTTGAAAGAATTGTCTCTAAACCAGTCTACAAGAGGGCTAGCTTCATCTGTGTCTTCCAACCCCACTCATTCGGTGGATGTACATTACGTGCAATCGTCAACCGGCCCAAATGGTAACCAAAAACCAGGTGGGAATAAGAATGAAGGATGTAATGATAATCAGAAGGGTGGGAAGAATAATAATAAACCCAAGTACAATGGTAATAATGAGAGGACAAATAACAATGCTGGTGAGGGAAAGAAAGAAAGGCGTAAGGTGAAATTCCCCTGTAATATTTTTATAGATGATCATATTACTCATTTATGCCCCAAACTCGTGGAAGTTGTGAGGATCTTATCTCTACCACCTATCGTGTTGACGAATCCTTTTCCACATAACCAGCACATGGCCTCAAGATACTCAAATTCCGAAAATGTTGTCGGTGGGATTCAAAACCCACCAACACAAGACGATGACCATTTGTGAATCAATATGGTAAATTCTCAGGTTAATGTAGCCACTTAGTCTCGCGACTACAGTTCTCCACAAACTATACATGGTCTAGAATATCCTCCTCCTCCAAAGACACCCTTGCATATTGAAAAACTAGAGCCACTGCCTCATATTTCAAAAGGAGTAATCAAGCACTCTACCCACAATCGAAATGCTAGAGCCACCCAAAATTACTCTATTGTTGAGGATCTGGGTCAAACCACTTGTGCTATGTTGACCCTGGAGCTCTATACACCAGTGGCTCGAAAGTTATCAATATTGACGTCACAGATGTGAATCCTTGCTTGCCTTACCATGTGGCATTCCAAATCCATGTGGGTTACTCAAAGTATACCATCAAGCGTGCGGTTGTTGATGAAGGTGTTGCAACATGTGTGATGTCCCTGATCTGTTGGAAATCTCTCGGCTCTCCAACCCTCTCTCAATATTCAACCATGTTGACTAATTTTGATGGTCATTATTTCCACCCTCACAATATTCTTCCTATCTTTCCGATCCATTTAGGTTGGAAGACGGTAGAAGTGGATGTCAAGGTGGTTGATGCGCCCCTCAACTATAACTTGTTACTAGGACGCAATTGGACTTATGCTATGACTGTCATCATATCATCCATCTTCCACACTCTTTGTTTCCCTCATGATGGGAGGATCATGACGTTCGACCAGTTATCCTTTGTGTATGCTAGCCCCAGTGCATCAGTTGGACCATCAATCCCTATGGTCGACAATTCTCAGTTGGCAAATGAGAATATCGGTATCGGAATGTATTCATCCCTTATGGGTACCTTCAACTTCATGGCACTGATTCACCATGTTTACACCATGTCTAGTGGGCCCGTTTTGTCAGAGAGGTCCATTCCTTTCCACACTTCCTATTTTAATGATCCTTGGACCCTACCTTCCTCAAATACTTCTTGTGAAGGTTAGTCACATGATGGAATGGCCATACCACTATTGGCAATGGATATAGCATATAAAGTTGTTCTTGACTCTTCCGTCGATATCGATCCTACTACCTCACAGACGGACGAGGAGGATCATGTTCTTAATCTCGTGTGGGCCACTTCATCATCGTGTTCACATGACTGCCTCCATGATAATTTTCCCTCGGATGAAGATATCATCGAAGCCATGAAAGGTTCTGACAAACCTTGGGATGATATGCATCATTGCTCTTACTTTCTCCTAGATATTGATAGAATCAAACAATATGAATTTCGATCTACTCTAAGCGAGATAGTCGGTCACACCATATTTCCACTTGATACGCATGACATTTATTTCGAATGAAATATGGTGAGTATCTCTCCTCCCATTGCGATCGATATCTATCGTACACTTGGCAAGATTGAAAATGTACACATCGGTATGGATTGTTCACCAGAAGAAATCATGATCTACACCGAGCTCTTCAAGGAATTCTGAGATGTATTTTCTTGGTCATATGAAGAGATGCCAAGAATCGACCCTCGAATTGTCAAACATGATATTAAAACTTACCCAGATGTTAATCTTATTTGACAACGTATTAGCGACCTAGAAGGCCCCTGCTATTAAGGAAGAGGTAGAGAAACTGCTTAATGTTGGATTTATCTACCCAATTCCGTTGACTGAATGGGTAGCCAATATCGTTCTTGTGAATAAGAAGAAAGGAACCATTTGTGTATGCATGGAATTGCATGAATTGAACAAAGCCTGTCCTAAACACAATTGCCCAACACCTTTCATCATTTAGATTCTCGACGAGTGTGCGGGAGGTGAGGTTTTTTCTTTCATGGATGGATTTTTAGGTTATAACCAAATTCAAATTAAAATCAAGGATCAACATAATACGACATTTATTTGTCCTTGGGGTAATTTTTCATATCGGAAGATGCCTTTCAGCCTTAAAAATGTTGAAGCAACCTTCCAACATGCTATGACCTTTGCATTCCATGATCTTAAGCATATAGTTGAAGCATATCTTAACGATCTTGTTTCTCACTCTCATAAGAGAGTGCATCACCCTAAGCACCTTCGGCTATTTTTTGAAAGTTGTCGTCATTATAGAATTCGATTGAACCCTCATAAATGCATCGTTTGCGTTAGGTCCAAACGTCTTCTAGGATTTTTAGTCTCTGAGACTGGGATCATGGCCGATCTGTTAAAGGTTGAGGAAATACTTCGATTTCCTACATCACGCACTATTCGACAACTTCAAGGTTTATAGGGGAAAGCTAACTTTTAACGTTGGTTTATAATAAACTATGCCAATATTACTAAGGGTTTCATGCGTCTTTTGATCAAGGACACCCCTTTTATTTGGGATGAGCAGGCTCGAGAATCCTTCGATGCTTTGAAGAAATCCTTGGTATCTACGCCTCTATTGAAGTCTCCCAACTACAGTATGGATTACTTGATTTATATCACCGTGTCCAAAGATGTAGTGTACCCTTTCACTACCGAGGTTTCCAAACCTCTCAGTTTACCATTATACATGGATGTTTACATAATTCATGCTGAAATTATAAGCAAATGCTTTTAACATAATTAAAAACACTCAAACTCAGAGTAAAATATATGGGTACTGCTATAATTAAACAAGTCATAGCATTCAGCAGCACTTCATTTACACACAGCGGAAAACATGATAATATATACAGCACAGTCGTGCCAAAACATGTTCAAAACATAATTTAGAATACTTATCTTTTATCAGCTGTAGAAATCACCAACCAAGTGCAGGCCTTCCATGAACCTCCCAGCCTTAGACCACACTATTCATCAGCTCAACAGTAGGTCGCCCCCGAGCTGGGATTGAGCTCCACCCCAAGGCAAGGAATCCTAGGCTAGGCTGAGGTTACAAGGAAGATAACACATACACATTCACCAGGAAGAAGCTCTTCCAGGAATCTCCCACGCTCACTGCACACAGACCCTCATTCCCCACATGCCTGTTCCACCCCAGGAGAGTGCACCTTCTCTGTCACCTAGACAGTCCTTCGGCTGCCAGTCTCCCTTACCTTGGGTTACAGGAANNNNGCTGCCAGTCTCCCTTACCTTGGGTTACAGGAACAGACCGGACCAGAATTCTCCGGGCTCTATGGTAGCTACAGGGTTCCTTCTAGGAGTTCTCTTCTCCCTCTGTGCACTCTCTCACCTGGAGGAGTCACTCATAGGCCAACAAGCCTCATGCAGTCCAGCACTGCGTGGTCACAATAATCCATGGAAAACACAGACAATTGCTTCTCAAAACGGTTCAGCTGTCACAGGATAATCTCCCGGGATAATTTTGGAGTAGGCTTCACGCACATGCTAGCTCAGTTTTCCCTGAACAACCAAGGATTCTTTCACTCGAGTTCAACACAGGGAATTTTGGTTCAGGAAATGCACTCTCGGGATTTCCTGGAACAGACACAGACTCACAACTCTGGACAGGGTATACACGGTTTTCCCAGGACCACACAGGCTTTTCGGCTTAGATAAACCAGGGTATTCTGGTAGATGGCGTACCAGTTCTACGCTCAGAGGTTCGGGTCAGAATGGCGAAAGATTCCCCACCCACGGTTCAATTCAGGGCTTATATTTGCATGCACTAGGGTTGACACTTGTCACCCTGGGAACTGCATGCGTACCACACTGTGCATCCCCTTTGCACGTTCCCTCCCTTGCCAGGAACTTAGGATAAACATAGACGCACATGTCTCTTTTTAAAATAATATTAGAATATTATTTCCCAGGC
>CBVK0100043975.1:12065-29321 GCA_900067695.1 Picea abies
CTCATCACTCAGCCCCTTTTCCCACCTTCCAGCCCTTAATCCCTTGCCCAATTTGTGGACTCTTGGTCCCCCATCACTCATTCATCGTGGTCGGTCTGCACTGGTGGTGGTTTTATATTTTATAAATTGATCTGCATACATATAAGTACATCAACAGGCTCCTGGACTTCAACACTTAGGCTCCCTAGCCTAACAAATCACATAAGCCTACAACTTATACAAAACTTGGCTCACCAGCCTATAGAAAACATTTACAATTCTTTGCATATAACATGCTCTGTAACGGGGCTCGGCCTTGGGGACACTACAATCCCCCTCCCCTTATTTTTGCACTGTGCTCAGTGCAACTTACACTGTCTTTGTAATTCTTTCAAAATTTTCAAAAAGATGCGGGTACTCTGCCCGCATAACTTCTTCATGCTCCCATGTTGCATCTTCAGGACCGTACTAGGTCCACTGGACCTTTACAAGCCCTATAGCTCGATTCCGGAGCTGCTTATTTTTTCTGTCCAATATGCGCACAGGACACACTTGCAGGACACCTTCTGGTTCCACATGAATCACAGTCCAATCGATAACATGTTTAGCATCAAGTACATATTTCTTAAGAAGTGAAACATGAAACACATTATGTACAGTCATAGATGCAGGTAATGCAAGCATGTATGCAACTAGCCCAATCCTTTCCAGGATATCGAATGGCCCACAAAATATTCCTGCCAACTTGGCGCAACTTCCCAATTTCAGGGAACTCCTGTTAGTTTTCACTTTCAGGAAAACATGGTCACCTGCTTTGAATTCTTTATGGGTTCTGTTACTATCTGCGTAACTTTTCTACCTGTCCTGGGTAGCTTTCAAATTCTGTTTGATTTTGATCATTTGATCTTCCATCTCTTTGAGTAATTTAGGTCCAACTACTACTCGGTCAGCTGGATTATCCCAGCTCACTGGAGTGTTTCACTTTCTTCCATAAAGTGCCTCGAATGGGCTCATCTTCAATGATGCATGGTACCCATTATTGTAAGCGAATTCTACCAAATGCAGGTAGTCTTCCCACCTTGATGGTTTATCCATCACATACATTCTCAGCATGTCTTCTATTACTCTATTTACCCTCTCTATCTATCCATTAGACTCAGGATGGTATGTTGTACTGAAGTTCAGATTCGTTCTGAATCCCTTGAACAGTCCTCTCCAGAATTTCAAAGTGAATTTTGGGTCCCTATCAGACACAATTGTCTTAGGAATTCCATGCAAGCGTACAACTTCTTTTAGAAAGATATCAGCAACATCTGCTGCTCTATGGGTGGTTTTTAGTGGAATAAAATGGGCAGCTTTAGTAAGCTTGTCCACCACCACCATGATTGAATCATGCTGCTTGCTTGTTCTGGGAAATCCTGTGATAAAATCCATTGTCACCACATCCCATTTCCACTCAGGAATAGGTAAAGGCTGCAACAACCCTGCTGGGTGTCCGTGCTCAGCCTTGACCTTCTGGCATTCCATACATCTAGCGATGTATTCAGCAATTTTCTTCTTCATACCTGGCCAAAAATAATGGCTTTTGACTGCTGCCATAGTGTTCTAATATCCCGGATGACCAACATAAGTCACATTATGCATAAGTCATACTCGCACAGAAATTCCATCCATCTTATTTGTCTGGCATTTAAAGTTGGCTGATCAAATAAATACTTCATACCATTGTGGTCTGTTCTCAACTCGAATTTCTTGCCCATGAGGTAATGTCTCCATTTCCTCAATGCATGGACAACTGCTACTAGCTCTAAATCATGAGTGGCATAATTCTTTTCATGTTCTTTCAGCTTCTGGGATTCATAACAAATTACAGATCCCTCTTGGCTGAGAACTCCTCCCAGCCCTTCCTTACATGCATCCGTGTACACTACGTAATCCTTACTTGGATCAGCAATCTTCAGGATTGGAGCACTAGTGAGCAACTGCTTCAATTGCTGGAAGCTGCTCTCACATTGCTCAGTCCACTGGAACTTCTTCTCCTTCCTTTGCAAGGAAGTGATAGCATGAGCTATCCTTGAAAATCCGGCTATGAACCTCCTATAATAGCCTGCTAGACCCATAAAGGATCTAACTTCTGTCACATTTCTTGGTGCTGGCCACTCTTGAATGGCCTGTACCTTCTCAGGATCCACAATGATTCCTTCTTCAGAGATAATGTGTCCCACATAATGGATCTTCTTTTGATAAAATGAGCACTTGCTTAGTTTTGCGTAAAGCTGGTGTTCCCTCAACACCTGCAGCACCATTCTCAAGTGTTGTTCATGTTCTTCCTCTGTCTGGGAGTACACCAAGATATCGTCTAAGAAGACTATGATGAACTTGTCCAGATAATTTTTGAACACTCCATTCATTAATCACATGAAGATAGCAGGCGCGTTGGATAGTCCAAACGACACCATAGTGAACTCATAATGACCGTACCTTGTTCTGAAGGTAGTCTTGCTGATGTCTTCATATTTTATCCTCACTTGGTAATATCCAGATCGAAGATCTATTTTCAAAAATACTTTCGCATCCTTTAACTGATCAAAAAGATCACCAGTCCTTGGCAGAGGATATTTGTTCTTGACAGTGACTTTATTCAGCTGTCGAAAGTCAATGCAAAGCCTCATCGTCCCATATTTCTTCTTCACAAATAGGACTGGGGCTCCCCACGGTGACACGCTGGGATGAATGTACCCTTTATTTAGTATCTCTTCGAGCTGCAATTGCAACTCCTTCATCTCTGGGGTGCTCATCCTATAAGGATCTTTCGAAACTGGAGCTGCTCCAGGCATCAGATTTATAGAAAAATCAATGTCCCTCTTCGGAGGTAGTCCAGGCACCTCCTGAAACACGTCCTCAAACTCTTTGAGAACCCTGTGGTCTTCCATATTTGAGACCACATTTTGGAATACTTCTTCCACCCGGGCTGCAAATAATTGACAGCATTTCCGGTAACATTTCTTCAGCTGCATAGCTGAGATTTCCCTCACAGCCACGGCTCTGGGAATTCCTTGGACTGTTACCTGATTTCCCTCTTCGTCCAGACATGTGAACCTCTTGTTACGACAATCCAGAAGGGCATGGTGCTCGTCCAACCAGTCCATCCCAATTAAACAATCATATGAGCCTAAAGGTAGAATGTTCAATTCAGCCTTAGTGCTCATCCCTTTCATATCCACTGAACAGGACTTAACCAATTCAGTGACCTTCCTCTTGGTCCCTGTGGCTAACTGCACTAACCAAGACTTCTCATGTTTGCTCTTCGTTAGATGCAAACTTTCCACCACCCTAGGATCTACATAACTATGGCTAGCCCCTGAATCAATCAAAATAACAAGTGGTCAGTTGTTGATCATACCTTCCACTTCAATCATATGTGATTGAAATTCTGCTTGCTTGTTGTCCAGGGCTGCATAGATCCTCGGCATTTTGCTTCCCATATCCTCCACTGTTTCATCTTGCTGAACAATATGGATAGTTCTCGCTTTGTCTTTTCTATGGGGGCAGTATCTGTACCTATGATTCCCTTTACATCCCCAACACTCCATGGGTGGAGGCCTTGGCATCTGTTCACTCCCTTCAGCTTTCCTGGGCTCTTTAAAAGATGACTGTCCCCAAGGACTGTTCCTGAAAAAGGAAGGCTTGCTTCCCTTCTTCCTTTGTTCTTTCTTAAACCTCTTCTGGTTATCCCAAGCCTTCTGAAAGATAGGCTTTTCTCTCTGCTGTTCGTATAGGCATTTTGCCCTTCTTATGGTCTCTTCCATGGTCTTAGGATCATCGTATTGAATCTTGTCACCAATGGAAGGTGGCAGTCCACTCAGATGCCTCTGAATTTTGATAGCCTCATCCTTGATGAATGGAACATACTTCAACAGTTCCAGAAAACTTCGTTCATACTCATCAATGGTCATACTACCCAACTTGAGTTTGAAAAACTCCTTCATCTTTCTGTCATAGTATCTTTTAGTCAGGTATTTCTTCTAGAAATACCTCTTAAACTCCTTCCACGTGACCTCTTTATCTTGAATGTGTTGCACTTGCACAAACTGATCCCACCACATGGACGCTTTTCCTTTCAGCTGGTACATTGCAATTCTACCTTCTGCATGGGCAGAATAGTTTTGCAGCTGGAAGTATTTCTTCATGCCCAACAACCATGTCTCAGCATCTTCCTCCTTCTTATGCTCTCCATCAAATGTTGGAGGCTTAATCTTGTTCATTTCTCCTTTCAATTCCTCCCTTCCATATTTCCGATGTTTTCTGGTAGGGGACGAGCTTGAACTACTGTGTGTCTCCCTGTCTGAATGTTTTTGGGATCGACTATGACATCGTCTACCACTCCTTGATCTACTTCTTCCTCCATGGTCTCTGTGACTCTCTGTTGTACTTGAGTCTCTTCCCTTCTCAAGTTTCTTCTCTATTCTTTCCAGACTCTGCAAGAATTTTAATTTTAATTTCCCTTGTCGATCCTTAACTTTCATGATCTTTTGACTATCAGCTCGACGCTCCTTGGCCTCTCTTTGTAGCCCTTCAAGGATTTTCATTATATGTCCTTCCTTATCTATCTCCTTTCCATGCCCATTAGATTTCGACCCTTCGACTCCTAGATTAACATCCTTTCCTTCTTATTCGTCTTCCATTTCAGGGATAATTTCCATTCTTCCCCACTCCATACTTGGCATTGATTCTCTGGAGTTTTGGCCTTCGTTGAACTTCTGCACACGCACTGTGCAATTGAATTCAAAATTTGTCAGACCATTAAACTTTATGAGCAATCCACAACATTCATAATCAATACGAACAAGAACGAAAGACATCTCTACTTCACAAAGTTTCCTGAGTTCTGTCTGGCTCTGTGTTTTTCGGGTGTCCGAAAATTCAAGTTTAGTTATTTCAGGACTTCAAGTTTCAGAGTTTCATAATTTCTAATGTCAAGGTTTATTGTCCTCTCGGATTCCCGATATCCAATATGCCTTAGCCCTTCAAGCTAAACCCTGGCTGATGTGACCGCTGACTCATGACCTCGGCCTTTTCCCTTATCGGGGTTCAGGGTTTCGCAAATCTGAATGTGCAAAAACGCTTGACAACGGAATCCACAATTTCCCAATTTCTGATGGACTTCATCCGTGCTAGCCCTCCGGGCTATAGCCTCACCATATGACCACTTCCCATGACCGTGATCAATCCTCTTATCGGGGTTTTAGAATTTGTGATGTCATGATGCACATGCATTCACAACCTCCGATCCTCCGATTCCCGATGTGCTTTTGCACTGGCTAGCTCTCTTGGCCCAGCCTCTGGTCCACATGAACATACTATATGACCTCCACCTTACCCCGTCGGGTTTCGGCAGTTTCAAGGTCAATGCTCAAACGCTCACAGGATCCCCGATGGGTCCTAATCGTTGAATTGTCAACAGTTCTTTTTCCTGTCGCTAAAAATATGCCACCTGTCCTCCTGACAGTCGGTGTGGCCCCACGTTCCTAGACCTTATCGAGAAATCGCGTATCGCGATTTTCTAATGCTCGAAACCTTTTCTTCCGGGATCTCCAATATCCTGATTCTCGATATGCCGACACGCCTTTCACTTTAACCCTTCGTGGTAAAGTCAGGTCCATGTGACCTGCGTTCATATGACCTCAGTCATATGCTTCTGTCGAGTTTTCAGGGTTCGGAGTTTCAAAGTGTATGAGTCACTCGTCACTGGGGTTCCCGATTTCCCGATGAACCTCAAACACCGATGGACTTACTCCTTGTCGGGTCTTTCCCTGATGGCAGATCTCTGCCACGTGTCCTTTAGATAAACGGTCCCGATTTCCTCTGGGGTTCGGGACTAAAAATGTCTCAAGTTCCTTATCCTTAGGAACTCTGATATGTCTCTTCCCAACTATGCCCAGGCTGCTGACACCTGTCCTCAAAACGAACGATTCAAATCTCGTCGTGAAATCGCAGATCGCGATTCCGTGTGACAAGATTTCTATGTGCTCGAGAACTCCGATTTTCGACCCTCTCCAGGATTCTAACATGTGTCCTCCTTGGAATCCTACGGCTATGATTCCTTCACCATTTCGGCTTCTCCTCTACCCATGAGGACTTAAATCCTGCGCAACTTCTGTCAACTCGGACGATTACTGGTAATCCCACAAGGATCTTACGACTCACGATTCTCCCAAGTTTAAACTCCTGTGCAGTATCCAAGGCTTTAAACCTTGTGCACGTTCTCCAAATTTGACGGTTACAAGGGTTCACCTTCCCTTCTAAACAGATCTGACGGTTCTAACACCATTGGTGTAGAGACCTGTCTCCCTGTGGTCATAGACCATACCAGTTGCGGTTTCACAACACCGCTAAACCTCCTGAGCTTACAGGCACGGTTAAGTAAATCCTATACACTCCGGGTCATACCAGGGTCATAAATTGGTCCTCCACACACAATTTATCCTCTCACCCTCGGTCCAAAGACCACTCAACTGGCCCATCTAGGCTCAGTGTCGAACCTTAGTTCTGATACCAATTTGTAGTGTACCCTTTCACTACCGGGGTTTCCAAACCTCTCAGTTTACCATTATACATGGATGTTTACATAATTCATGCTAAAATTATAAGAAAATGCTTTTAACATAATTAAACACACTCAAACTCATAGTAAAATATATGGGTACTGCTATAATTAAACACGTCATAGCATTCAACAACACTTTATTTACACACAGTGGAAAACATGATAATATATACAACACAGTCGTGCCAAAACATGTTCAAAACATAATTCAGAATACTTATCTTTTATCAGCTGTAGAAATCACCAACCAAGTGCAGGCCTTCCACGAACCTCCCAGCCTTAGACCACACTGTTCATCAGCTCAACAGTAGGTCTCCCCCGAGCTGGGACCGAGCTCCACCCCAAGGCAAGGAATCCTAGGCTAGGCTGAGGTTACAGGGAAGATAACACATACACATTCACCAGGAAGAAGCTCTCCCAGGAATCTCCCACGCTCACTGCACACAGACCCTCATTCCCCACATGCATGTTCCACCCCAGGAGAGTGCACCTTCTTTGTCACCTAGAGAGTCCTTCGGCTGCCAGTCTCCCTTACCTTGGGTTATAGGAATAGACTGGACTGGAATTCTCCGGGCTCTATGGCAGCTACAGGGTTCCTTCCCAGAGTTCTCTTCTCCCTCTGCGCACTCTCTCACCTAAAGGAGTCGCTCATAGGCCAACAAGCCTCATGCAGTCCAGCACTGCGTGGTCATAATAATCCATGGAAAACATAGACAATTGCTTCTCAAAACGGTTCAGTTGTCACAGGATAATCTCCCGGGATGATTTCGGAGTAGGCTTCATGCACAGGCTAGCTCATTTTTCCCCGAACAACCAGGGATTCTTCCACTCGAGTTCAACACAGAGAATTCTGGTTCAGGAAATACACTCTCGGGATTTCCTGGAATAGACACAGACTCACAGCTCTGGACAGTGTATACACGGTTTTCCCAGGACCACACATGCTTTTCAGCTTTTCAGAGATAAACTAGGGTATTTTGGCAGATGGCGTACCAGTTCTACGCTCAGAGGTTCAAGTCAGAATGGCGGAAGATTCCCCAACCACGGTTCAGTTCAGGGCTTATATTTGCATGCACTAGGGTTGACACTTGTCACCCTAGGAACTGCATGCGTACCACAACGTGCATCCCCTTTACATGTTCCCTCCCTTTCCAGGAACTTAGGATAAACAGAGACGCACATGTCTCTTTTTAAAATAATATTAGAATATTATTTCCCAGGCAAGCCCCCTAGGCTTAGCCCCTAGGCTCATCACTCAGCCCCTTTTCCCACATTCCAGCCCTTAATCCCTTGCCCACTTTGTTGACGCTCGGTCCCCCATCACTCATTCATCATGGTCGGTCTGCATTGGCGGTGTTTTTATATATTATAAATTGATTTGCATACATATAAGTACATCAACAGGCTCCTGGCCTTGAACACTTAGGCTCCCTGGCCTAACAAATCACATAAGCCTACAACTTATACAAAACTTGGCTCACCAGCCTATAGAACACATTTACAATTATTTGCATATAACATGCTCTGTAATGGGGCTCGGCCTTGGGGACACTACAGAAGAGATGATTGGTATGGTTTTGGTTTAGGAGGATTATGAGCTCTGCAAGCATGTCATCTACTATCTTAGTCAAAACTTAGTCGGTCTTGAGCTAAAATATTCTCACGTCGAAAAGATAGCTTTGGATGTCATCCACATAGTCCAACTATTATGCCATTATATATTTCTTTGAAAAACTATTGTGGTTACTGATGTCAATCCATTTCAACGTGTCCTTACCAGGTGTATTATAGGGGGGAATATAATAAATGGATTTTCATTTTACAAGAATTCGATCTCGATTTCGCTTCTACAAAATTGAAGAAATCACTAGTATTTGTAGAGTTAATATCCAACTTCCCATGATTGGAAGAGGTTGTTATTCATGTTGATTCTTTTAAAAATGAACACATTTTCCTTGTCTTGTCGTTTGACCCATGGTATGGAGATATTGTTCTCTATCTTCGAACTTTGAAGTTCCCTCAGAATCTCTCATGAGATGACCGACGACATATACGATACCAAGCCAAAAATTACATTATCATCGGTGACACTCTGTATCATTGAGGAATAGATAATATCCTGCATCGTTGTTTAACTCACGAAGAAGCTAAGTCAGTTCTAAATGATTTCCACAATGGGGATTATGGTGGTCATCTATTCGAGCTTGCGACAACCCAGAAAATTTTGCGAGTCATTTATTTTTGGTCGTCTATCTTTAAAGATTGTGTTGAAGTGGTTAAGAGGTGTCACCCCTGCCAGGTGTTCACTTGGAAAATGTGCTCTCATATAGCCCCTCTCCATCCAGTCATTATCGTTGTTCCCTTCACCAAGTGGCAGGTGGAATTTGTGGATTGCAACCCAACTTCGGCTAGGGGGCATCAACACATTATCGTGGTTGGAGACTAATTTACTAAGTGGGTCAAGGCCATGCATACAATTAAATATGATGAGAATAATGTCACCTTCTTCATATTCAATCAAATTATTGCCAAGTTCAGAATCCCGAATGAGATTGTCATTGATCATGGCAGTCACTTTCAGAACGAAATGATGGAAGAGCTAGCATCCAAGCTGGGGTTTAAGAATGGTAATTCTTCCCCTTACTACCCCTAGGAAAATGGACAAGTAGAGGATGTCAATAAGTCTCTCAAGACTATTTTGCAGAAAATTGTTAGCCAGAACAAATCTGACTGGCACATTATGTTATATCCCTCACTTTAGGCATACTGAACCTTGGTCAATACTGCCACCAAATTTTCTCCCTTCCAGTTAGTACATGGTGTGGATTCGATATTACCTATTGAATGTGAAATCCATTCTCTTCGATTGGCAGTCATGCTCCTCCCTAACACTTCCAATCTCGAGAGATGCCTCGTACACGTAGAGAGCCTTCAAGAGTAGCGTCGAGATGCCTCTATGGCTATTGAAGTGAATAAAAGACGTGTCAAGGTCCAATATGATAATTCTTTCTATCCTCGGTTGTACGGTGAGGGTGACTTGGTCCTTTTATATGATCAAGACAAAGAACCACTAGGGGAAAGCAAGTTCAAACCCATCTGGCATGGTCTCTATATCGTGCGACATGTCTTAGAAAAAGGATCCTATGAATTAGAGGATTATGAAGGGAACATGTTGGTTGAGCCCGTGAATGGGCTCTACTTGAAAATATATTATTCTTGAGCCCCAATATCAGGTGTAACTCTTTGTATACTAATGTAATTTAGTGTATATATATTTTCCCTTTATTTTTGTCTTCATCTTGCTTATCGATTTTTACCTTGGTTGGCAGATGTCAATGGAGTCTTCGATTTACTTAGGATTCATAGACAGAGCCATTCGTCATACATGAAACTTGGCTTCCATTGCTTGGGTGGTTTACTCACCTGAGGGTCTACTAGTGTCTTTAGGTGGTGTATGCCTAGGGCCATCCATGAATAATGTGGTCGAATATAGCATCGTTATAGAAATTTTGCGTGATGCCATTTCACTTGGTATTCTCTCTTTGGAGGTTCTCCTAGATTCCTAGTTAATAGTATGTCATTTGAACGACATTTACCATGTGCGTGACCCTACATTACTCTGACGATTCCTTCGGGTATGCATTTTAGAATGACAATTTTATTTTTTTACTTATCATCACATACCTAGGACTTCTAATTATGTATTTGATGCTTATGCTAATTTCGTTTTCGATTGACATTTGTCACATAACTAAAGAAAATAAAATATTCTCATCAATGTACACATTGTAATATAAGTAAAGACGAAGAACCATGTTTTATATATATTTCAAAAAATATGATGTTTATAGTACAAAATTGGGGCCAACAACCTCAATACACATATACAGTCGATAATAAAAAAATCCATGACATCTACGCATGTGGTGCTAGATGTGTGTCAAGTTAAAAAACTACGTCGTTTGCGAGACGTTGAAAGAGTCGCACCCAATATTTGGGCACACCAACCACCTACCACTGCATGGCCTCCGACAGATCCTCTACCTAAACCATCGGAATCCTATGTCTCAAATGAGACAGGTGTCCCTACATGTTTTGAAGGACTCTCTCTGCTTCTCCTCCCACTATCTCATCTCCCTGGTATCTCCGACGATGTCATGGAATCTTGTCCTACCATCGTGAACATACGTCTGCATCAGACATGTGTCTAGTTAGTACTTAAACATCATCAAGAAATATTTTTGCTTTCCTATACAAAAATACAAAAAAAAAGAAATATTTAAAAACTTTGACATACCTATGTCCTCATAGGCGATCCCTAGTGGAAATGGCCTGCCATGGTTCCCTCTGAAGTTGATCCTTGCATATGGGTAGTCATCCAGAGAAATGACCTGTCATCTCCACCAGTAAAAGAAATAATCATTGTAGGGTGTGCGCACCCTACGTCCCCCTATCGTCTCATCACCTTCGTCCACCGTGTCATGGATGGATCGTGAGGTCCTCAAGGAATGATCTCAACTCTAGGTCCGAAATCTGGAACCCGCTCGAAGAAAATGCTACACAAGATGGAAGCAAACCCGAAGTTCCTCTTATCACCCTGTTTGCATTATGTCAACTGCCTCTTCATATTATCTAGTAGTGAGGTGCACCAATCATACACTGTGGGTCTCAAACACTCTATGGAGTAGAACATGAGTAACCTTGATGCCTGGTGCAATGAATCTGGTCTTGTGATCTGGGTCAAAAAAAGGACAAAAATCTTGAGGCTTAGATTGTTTATTTCTCGGATAGGAAGTTGACTCCTGACCTTCTCAATCCCTTCTATATAGTGAGAATCTATGCACTCTTATATATTCATACCACTCCTAGCTCCCTGAGCTTTGAGGTTCACCACCTCACCTTGATGCGACAACCCTGTCAAGAAATATATGTCCTTGACTTCAATCCTTAATGGTTTCCCATCAAGGTTGAATCTCTCACTATTTGGATTCCATTAATCCACGAGAAACTGCAGAAACCTCACTTGGGACCTCATCCCTTTGAGTTCCCAAAACTTGTACAACCTCCATCTTTTCAAGGCCATTTGGGCCCCCATATCTCTTTTTGCAACAACATATACCTCCTCATGTTCCCTTTCCTTCCATATTAGCACCATCCTACTAGAGAAACATCACTTTTTGAGTTAGCAACCATCAAAAACTTTGTTTATGGACATATACGCAGGTTGCAACATTCACAATCGCGTATAGGTCTGAGTATATGCTAGTTTTATTTTAGAAAAATGTGTATAACCACGCGTATACGTGACTCAATGAATGGTAGCCTATGTACACCTAAATCTCTAATTTACGCCTTAAATAACTTAAAAATTGAAGCCTAAATGCAAAATGTAATCCACTAGAAATAAAGAGGAGGGGAAGAGGAATTACCTGGTCCAGACAGTCACTAATTTTGTCACTCGTAGCTCCCTTAATCACCAGTTGAAGATCAGAGGTAATTTGGTCGAAATTTCACTATTTGGGTAAAAAAATCAAATGACATAGTAAAATTTGGTTTTTGTTACTATTTGTAGCAGTTTTTACCCACTTTACATAGTTTCGGATCGTATTTTCGCCTAATGGACTAATACATTAGTGGATTGAGTTGGTTTTTGTAGTTTTCTCTAGGGATTCTTGAGGTTTTTAACGTTATGTTGACCATTCATAACTACGAACAAGTATTTTCTCTACCCAACATATAGGATAGGTATCCATTCCATCATACACACTTGCATTATCCTACAACTGTCACTCATATGCCTTAGGTACGAACCCATTTTTTAGTGACACAGAACCCTCCATATGTTACAACATGTGTCATTATCAAATGGTATAGACTTACCAAACATGGGTACCCTAGTTAGATCCTCTGCTCCATTTGGTGCCCATGCAAAGATTTTTTTCGTAGGACCGGGAGTCTCTTATAGCTAATACATGACTTTATGTTGAGCCTCATTTCTCACTCATAAACATGCTGACCTATACCTACAGGACTCCCAGGTGATTTTGATTTAAGCTCTTTTCCAACTCGTTTTCAAAAATCGAAAAGATTGTTGAGTGAACTTGTCTCTTTTACACTCATAAATTGGATTTGAAAGGATGTCTATTTGTTACAAGTTTATCAATTTTTCAAACCAAGTAGACTAACATTATGAAAAAGGACATTTTTTTGGCGTTAAGTTGTGATTGCATCTCATGCCCTTGCTTGCAGTATTGAGCCTATTGTTGGTTCTCGCTTTGCATTATAAACCGTTTTCCTCAGCAGTTTTGTATCCTCAACCAAGAAGAGCCTCATTATATCCTTTACAACTTGACACCCTATACCCAAGAAGGAACATTCCACCGAGTGTCCATCTTCCACATGCACCTTCTTGCATTTAGTATAGGTATGTTCCACTATTGGAACTAGTTTTTCTTACTTGCGACACTCGTTTCCTCCTCTTTATCATAGCATTCATTTGACTATGAACAAACAAAAAAAAATACGGGCAGGAAGGGAGTATTATCTTATATTGGCAGCAGTCGTGTCACCTTTGAAGAGAGCACAAAATTGTCGAGTCCACTTGTCATCATAATTTTGGTTTTAGCATGGCCTTAAAAAGCTGAACTCGTTACATAGAGTTTACTTCACCAAATGGTTACTCTTCCAGTCCCTATGGAGAGTTTGATCGATGCCTCCAACATCTCATTGTTTCATCATTTAGTCTATGCTACTAGAGTCTTCCATATGTCTCATGCTCTTGTTCAAAGGATGTCTATCAACCTCTATCGACCATTCCTCATAACTCTTGACTTTGCATGTCAGCCATACCCTCATTTTTTCTCAAAATCACATGAAGTTGTTGTCCTATTATGTACCTTGGTCCTACTTTCCTCATTGGTAGGTAACCTTTCATCAGTTGACATTTCATCATTGGTTGTTGACTCGGTGGTTTCCCTTGTGATCGAAGGAAAGACATATATTCACACATTGGTATTCGTGTAGTGTCTTGGATATCATTAGCCTTATTGGTGGTTTCCTCACCTTTGTCAACAGTTTTCCTCATTGGCTTCTATTCAAAGCGTGTTTTTCGTCTACCACTTGCACTTGGCACACACAAAAGACACACAAGATCATTGGTTCATGAACATGTTCTTCATCTGATTTCCTCCAAATCATCTAGCTCCTTTTTTGTACCTCATGTTGAATGATGAGAGATTTATTAATGCTCTCCTTTCAGTAGGTCTCCTTCCATCGAATTCAACTCATCTATTCTAGAAACGATACCTAGAGTCCTATGAGTACCTAGAGGATTGCAGTCATTAGTGGCAATTTCCCTCACCATCGACAGTTGGGAATACATCAATGTCTCTTGATCGATGGATTATTCAAGTGTTCGAACCTAACTCCTTTGTTCACAATTGTAAGAATGTAATCGTTTCCTTGATACCTACTTTCATCATCGGTAGGTTGTCTCGCATTTGTTAATGGTATACCTCAATGACCGGTAATCAAACGAAGTCTCATTATGTTCGACCTCAACTTATTTATTCACATGATGTGGACTTGAAGACATCAATTCGTAGCCGCAACTTTCCTAAGCTATTGCTACCTTTTCATTGGAACAGTACCTGTGTCACTTCAGTGTTCATGGGAGATCAGATTGTACTCCATTGTATACAAATATCTCCAGATTGATTTTGAGTCTGGTTTTACTGGGCCTTGTTCGTGACTATGAGATCCTTTGGCATGTAACCGCATTTGTATTCTCTTATTCATGGACATGGAAAGTTGTTTGGTATATTTTCACATGGATTTGCAATGTAATTCAAATTGGCAGCCATGTATGCAAAGCTAGTACAAATTGTAATCAGAAACTAGTTCTTCCAGTTGGGTCCCCATTACTCCACTTCTGGGTTTTTATAATGTATTTCAGCCATCGCAGATACTCCGTTGACCTCACACAATAGGGGGCATCTGTTATAGCTAGATTTTCCTCACCCCATGCAATCTTTCACATCAGGCCATTTTCTATTTCCCTATGCAGACTTGAAGTCCCTTTTTACAAACCCCATAGCTAAAAATATAATTTTTCCACATATACGCACCTTGCCTACTATCCAACATGTGTATACGCAAGTTGCACCACTACAACTTGCGTACATCGGGAAATGTGCCCAAAATTGAAAAATGGTGTCGAGTTTCCATGTCACGTCATGAGATCAATGATCCTTGGCCTTCCATATACTAGAAACATTCCGACTTGGCCCTTCAGTTCCACTTGAAGGCTATAAATGGGCCAAATTTGAGCTATGGAAAGGAAGAGAAAGAGTTCAACTTTGAGAGCAAAGTTACTCTAGAGGAATTATTCCCTTCACATTGAGTCTACATCCCTTTGTCCTTCAAGTCTGAACACATTGTTCATCCCCCAAGATCTTCCCTTACTGATTGAGAACTTCATTGTCTCTCTTATATGAGATTGCCTTTGGTGGAGGATTGAAGTGGTGGAGGCCCAATTGGAAGGAACTTAGTTTCTTGGTTCTGAACCATGCCGACACAAAAGTATGTAACTTATTCACTTATGTTGATTATATCTTAATATAAATACTCTTTTCTCATCCAATTAACATCTTGAAAATATTTGAATTATTATTCCATGGGTGTATTTGTTATGAATGTTGATGGATTATGCTATTGAATGTGCTAACTTCATATATTATCACCATATGCTTTCTTTGCTTGGTTGTTGAGGACTAGTTGCAGGTGTATTAATTTGGGTCAAGTTCTCAACAATGGACTTCATTGAACGTCTGGACGAGGTAGGCCTTTTATCTTGTCTTTCTAGCATATTTTTTTATATAACATACTTGATATTAGAGTTGATTTCTGCAGTCATTTTCATCTGTTGTGGTTTACCCCTAAGCATAGAGAGATTTTCATCATAACAACATGGCATGGCATGGCAAGGTATGGCATGGCTTGGAAAGGAATGCAAATTTTTTCACCTAGACTTAAATTTCATAAACACTTCATTGGATGGAAAGGAACTTTGTGATATAAAGTTAAGTCATATGTCCCTAGAAAAAATGTTTTTTATTTCTTGGAATGAGAAAATGTTTCTTTTTTTGTTATTCTTCTTTCATTGCAATCCACATTTTGATTTGAAGTTTTCCTTGCATAATGTTATGGAAAGTTATATTTATTGTTGTATAGGTTAAAAGGGGAAGCTACATGACAAGACATGCAAGGAGGGATTAGTCTATTTTAAATCATAGTGGTGTTCTAGGGATTTGTAAATGTAACAACCTTTATTTTGGCCTTAGAAGGTTAGACATTTGATTTTTACTTATCTTAGTGATTCATTGCTTAGTATTTGTTGGGTTTAGTTAGAATGATATAAACATTTGGTGTGTATACATGTAAAAACCCTAGTTAAATAGTTACATAGGGTTTATCAAGTATAGTTAATTAAATAATTAATTGTCCTAATATATTTTAGTTAAACAATGATTATTTATTAATAATATTAATTAATTATTAATTGTTTATATTTGTTGATTAATTAATTAATTAACTCATTAAAGGTTAGGGTAATGAATTAAGATCTTAATAAATTTTATTTATTTATTATAAAACTTTACATATGCAGGGGGAGGAAGCATTGAGTGGAGGGATAAGGTAATAAATGGAGGGATAAGGTGGGTGGCATTAAAGGAGGGTAGGAGTCGGTGAATGGAGGGGGGATATGACTGGGAAGAGGCCTTCGAGAATTGATTATGAAAATTTGGGAGAGGAGAATTATGGCAGGAGAGGATTGTATTTTCTGAGGGATATTTTCTGCTTTGGAGTTTGGGTGAACTGTTGAAGGGGGCACCAGGTTGCTAGGAGTTTTGGACTCGGGGGCCAGGAATCCTCACAGAATCCTGGAGCTAGGGAGCCAGATAGGCTTCTCCTAGTTGGCTAGGTGGTTAGTCGGTTTTGGGCAGGGTTTGGTCAGAGCATCAGGCAGAGTTTTGGGCAAAGCAGCAGAGAGGACAGTTGGATATTGGGAAAATAGCATCAGCCAGAGGTATCTATATTCATGAATTTGCCAGGTTATGGGGTTGTTATGTAATTTATTAGATTGTTGTTCATAAATTTAAATTTCTATTTCTTATATGCTAAATATTGAAATTGCTTATTGCTTATACATCAAAATGCTGAATGAAATTGCTTATTGCTTATGATGAATAATCTTAATGTTTAAACTTACAAAATTTTTTAGGCTTTGTTAAACTAGGTTCTTACACATGGTATCAAAGATTCAATTTGAAGCACTGGAGCCTTAAGGGCCTACCCACCTACCCGCATGTGAGAAGGATAGTTCAGGAATGGAACTATTCCAACCCTAAAATTTAAAAAAAAAAACCTATAATAGTTATATTGAAACCCTGAAACCCTTTAATTAGATGAAAATATGGGCCAAGCTCCAGCTCCACCTAACCTCCAAGCCAAGCAGATGATTATTTTTTTATACAGATCTATATACATATAAACATATAAACAATATGCACAGTAAAAATGAAATGGTATAATATCAATTTTGCCTAGGATTTTCTAAACAGGTAACTATATATATATATATATATATATTTATATATATATATATATAT
>CBVK0100043976.1:0-23574 GCA_900067695.1 Picea abies
GTGACTGGAGTTCAGACGTGTGCTCTTCCGGTCTGCTGAGGAGCTCAAATGCATCCGTGAAGACATGGATTTTTCAGAGTCATTGGAGGGTGAGGAAGGGGCAACAACATCTTTTCCTTTATCAGGTGCATGGTGGGCTTCAGTATTCAATCTCTTGCTGGCATGGGAGGATTGCACTGGTGACTGGTTAGGGGAAGCTTGGGAAATGGGGTTCAAAGGTGGAGGAGCAAGAAATGTTAATTTTGGCCAGCCATAGTGTTGGGAGACTATCGTGTGAACAATCTCCTGCCACCCATCGTTTTCTGGGACTTCAGGTTGTAAAGAGACATAAGGAGGCATAGGTATACCAAGGGCTTGAGGGGCTTGGAAGGGAGGCCTGTCAGGCCTCGGTTGAAATATTCCCTGTCCAATCCAATTAAAGAACCCAACATGGAACAATTGGCCAAGTTCTTCATAATCAACATCAAAATGTATTGAGAACCTAGGCCTCCTTGGGCCTCGGTTCCAGATACCTCTACCTCTGTTTCCTCGACCATGGCTTCCCCGACTGAAAAAAAAACTCATCCTACATATGTTAACAATTAGAAAATAGTATTTTAAATAACCATGCATGATAACTCCTTTAAAATATGAAATAGATTTGGCTTAGAATGTATCAGGATCATGCAATACAATCCATACAATTTGTTCTATTGTTAATCAATGAGCAGGGGGGTGAAAAAAATGTTCAGGGATACATGAGGGGTTTGTAATTAGAAAAAATATGATATAATGAAAGGGAAGAGAAATGGTCACTGCTCAATGATAACAACAATCAACTGTAAGAAAACCAATAAACTTCACTGCAACCCACACAAAAATTTGCCACTTTTCCCAATCTTAACACATAAATTCTCTTTAGTTATGATCAATATCAAAACAAGGGGTGAATAAAATGAATATGGGATATGTGAGGGGGTTGTAATTAGTGGAAAATGGAGTAATGAGAGGGAAAAAAATGCTTATTGTTCATGATATTAAATAAGCAATCCATAACATATTTTGCAGTAAGAAAAATATGCATCAATAAACAATCAGATGACTGAGTAATAATTCCTATGTATTTAACTAGTTCATTGTCCAATAATAAAATATCCAACACAGTGCCATCATAAAAGTAAGTGCTTCACACAATTTGTAAGAGGTTTCGTCCCCTTTGTTTTCACATTCTGCATGTTATAACAGTCAACAACAACACGCATTCCCATTCTGTAATCATTAACATCCACCATTGCCATACATTTCTCTAATCTATATTTAAAAGTCATATTTTCAAAATAATAATGAAGTCACTATTTTTGAAATAGAGCCAATCAAGGTCTGTAATGATATTCATTCCCACATATATATGTAGTAAAAATAATCAAGATAATCAAAACCTCACATGCCATGACTGAAATGATAATTGACTATACAACCAAACAACCACTATTTAGACACAGGCTATGCAGGAGTAAATTTTCAAGGCAATGTAACCATGCCACTGTAAAACAAAACAACTCAATGTGACTTAAAAACTGAGCCAAATAACCAACACGCCTGTCATCAACAGTGGTCAATTTGCAATCAATAACGCACTTAAAACTTAGTGGATATCACTAAGCATGAAAAAAATTCATCCATACTACGCACGATGTGCAACTGAGAAAACTTCATGGTGCAACAATTTCACTAATCACACAGCAACATACGACCATGATATAACTCAATAAATTGTGTCGACCTATTGATTTAGCCAATCGTGATTTACCAAGTTGTGTGCACTCAGTTTTATTCAACCAACAATAGAAGATGCAATAGATGTACCCAATCTAATAATTTACTTTGCAAAACACCTTATACAGAGCGCGACCTACGTGAGCAAACCCAATATTCATAACCAATGCTAGCCATCAACCGAAACATCAAAGTGTGAATATTAGTGAGTGTAAATCAACTAACAAATGACATTGTGGTAGAGAAACAACCAACCAAACAATCCATGGTTGCTATGCATAACCAGGCATCCAATCGACACAGGGTACGGTCCCTTCCATTAAAATAGTTGAGTTACGTAGCATAGGGCGGGTGATTGTGACCTTAAAAAGAAAATAGCAATGTAAGGTTTATGCTAATATCAAAGAGGCAGTGATGGGAAGCCATACCAACATGGTGGCTATACGACCCATGGGTGAGCCCGTATTCAAGGTAATAGACCATAATAATTGGAAATAACTTGACAGGCTCGACGATTTTCCCTATGCAACCCCAACCTGGAGGGTTAAGGGTTTGCACAGTAGCCTTCACAGGAGGAACGGAACTAACTTCAGTGAGACTTGAGGCCGAAGGTGTACGCACAAGGGGTTGTGGTGCTTGTGGACGGGAGACAGTCCCTTGACAAGGCCGAAACAAGAAAACAAGGCTCTTAATAAAACCCAATAATCGTGAAGACAATCATCCAGCCACGATTTTAAACAAAACCCTTCAACCAACATGCAGTGGCAATAAAAAATATCACCTAGGAAGACTAACAATCCAATGAACTTAACTTATATAAGCTGAATCATCTATTTTCCGTTCAAATCCAAAATTCCACACAGTTGAAGCACTTGGGACAAACAAAAACCCACACAACTGAGCCAAAATCATTTCATAACCAGAGTGAAGTCAAGAATGGAAAAAAGATACATACATGTTAATTGAAATCCTTAAGATAAGGGGTGGCCGAGCAGTTTCACCCTACTAAAAATCCGGAGCGTGAACACAACAACAAGATCAAACAATAGTCCGACTAGGGTGGCGGCCAACATGAAGGGTAAAGGTGGCATGCAGTAAATTCACATCGCCTCCACCCTCATCTCATTTACTCCACAATACATGCCAACGAGCCTTTCATTAACACCATTAATCAACCAATGCATCGACAATATCAACACATTTAAACCATAGCATAATCCAATTCCACATAATAATTCAACCATTTGCAATCACCTTGCCAAATGCGCCACCCATGTTTACATTTATGACATAACTCAAATAAATCGTCTGACCACTACACAATCTAAACTATCATGTATAGAATCATCACCAAATAGCTTGATCAACATCAACCCAAAACATAGCATAATCACCATAAAAATGCAAGCCATCACTTCCATGAGCCACCAACATTATAACATATGTATATCAGCTACCGATTCCAATAAGCAATGCATAACCAATGCATTATCACCTTACCAAATGCGCCACCAAAATTTCCACCATGTGCATATAAAAATGTAACTTAACAATATTTCATAGCCATTTCTTTGTTAGCTAGGACTTAACCACTATCAACAATTATTTCATTTATATAGTATCGTAGAGCTAGGTTTTTTTTTCCCTTTTTTTCCTTAGATAGAGTTTTTATTGTTCCTCAAAATGCCCTTCTACAATTTTTAATAATATTTTTGTTGTACAGGTGCAAGAAGAACAAATGTCATAAATGAATAGCAGACTATAGTATCATGAAGGAGAAACATCTCAAAGATTAACATATATCAATGGTGACCATATTCTCATCAACTATGTAAAACTTTGTATCACATCATCGTAACATTGAAAATGAACAAATCTGTCCTTGAAAGGCTCAAGTGGGCGAAATTAGTCTTATATAATAATAGGCTTTAGCAACACTTTGCAGGCGAAATTATGTTGAAGTTTTCAATCGTCAACATAGGGCATACTTTTTTTTACTGCAGGACCATGCCCAATGGACAGGTACATATAGGGAGATGATTAGCTCGGACCTCCATGGGGATAAAAGCCCACCAAATGGATTTTGTGACCCCAGCCAGGGGCAGAGAGACACCAGAGGATAGCACCAGGAAATAAGAAGAGATTTTCCTCCGAGACACTTTGGAAATCTTAGACCCATGGGGTCTTTCCCTTCCATCATGATGTTGGCCCTTGAAGGCCCCTAACATCATCATATTGAGCCTTGACATCATCCAGTTAGGGTTTTGGCATGAGAACGACTTGGTTGGCACATGTGGAAGCTTCTCAGGCATTTTGAGGTCTAATGTTTCACTATTGAGGCATAGCATTCCATGATGGGTCTTACTATCACCCTAATAAGGGCATGACATCATCCCTAATGACAAATTAGGGTTTTAAATTGTTAATTTTATGTAAAATTGGATTTTTGATGTAAACTGGCCATGTCGGCCTATTTTGACCTAAAAGACAATTAAAGGTCATTATCATTGTATAAATAAGATATAATTGTCTTGCATTTTTTCAACATTCACTCATCACTCAAGTAGAGGTCTGAAATTCGGCCTCCCTTAAGTGTTATTGGTTGAAACTAGTGGTGCACACTTCTTGAAGGAGGCAATTTTTGGTGCATTTTGGCTATTTTCTTGTGGAGGATCTTCAACTAGGGTGATTTGATAGATTATTCTTGGTGAATTAAGTGGAAATTCTGCATTTTTTATTGTGAATTAGTGATATGGTTATTTTTTACTTGTTTCATGTCTAATATTATGAAATTGCTAGCTTGAAACCCCAGGGGAATGACATGTGTTATCATATTTTTCCCTATAATCTTCCATGGGTTAAAGTCTCTTGAAAGGCACCTAATTTGAAGAATATACTATATCCCTACCATTGTATCACTCTAGTAACCCTACTTCCATTTCCAAATGAGTAATTTATTACATTTTTTTCAAGGAAAGAGAAAATCGCTAGGGCCTAACCCTTGTTATTTTCTAGCAATTTTCTCTTGGAAAAGAATTTTTGAGGCCTTGGGATACCAACACCTCTTTTTTCCTCTCCATCCCACTTAACATATTATTATCATTTTCTATCTTTCTTTAAGAATTTTCTGTTGCCATAAGTGACTCCATTTACCCTAGAAAGGAACTAGAGTACCTCTTACAAGTGGTGATTGAGCAAACAAGCACTTATACTCTTATCCTTGAACTCTTTACTAACTCTTTCTAACCCTAAATTAGACTAATTCCTAAGATAACTTTCTATTGTAGAAAAACATTGCTACAACCATATAAACATACATAAATTAGGCACATTTACCTACATAACTCACACTAGAACCAATCAAAATCCAATTGTGACAATTGCTAGTGAATCTATTAGGTAAGTGCTAGTTTGTGTGTGGTTTTCTTGCAATTTTGACCACTTAAACTTTTTGTTGTTGAAAAATACAACTACATCCATCTAATTGCAGCAAAATATCTACAAAAGTGATATTAAAATCTAGTCTATCATTGCCAATTTTTCTTGTGACAATTTACTATCAATTTGCCTAGTTAAAGTCATTTTTTATTGTCTTTTTCAAGCAATTTCAAGGCTTGAATCTTGTGGTTGTTATAACATATTAATTGCTATTATAAATTGATGCATTTATTCAAATTCATAATCATCTAGCTTATTTTACAAAGGTTTATTTTCTTATGAGGTACTAACAATCATCTTGTACCTGGAAAGTCCCTTGTTTGCCTTGTTGTCTTGTTCTGGGCAGGTACACAATATCATTTATTTGATTAATCTTTGAGACATAAAGGAAACCTCTTATTAGAGTGATCTGTGAGAGGGGAAGGGTTTCCTTTTGACTAATTTCCTTGACCTTCTCAAACTTCCAAGGTCATCAGGGACGTCTACCTCGGGGTAGCTTAAACATACTCCTAGATATAAAGGGATTTCCTATTAAGGTGACAGTGATAGGTTATTCCCAGTTACACCAATTTTGTACCCACTTGCCTTGGGATTTTGGGGCAAGTACAAATTATGTGATACCAGATCCCATTTCTCTTAGGAATAGGTGTTGAGGCTCATTGCCCCTAGGTGGGTTTGGTGGATAATTAGGAAATGTGTCATGAGATACAAGGACATGATGACCTCCTTCCCTAAGGTGTGAGGATGTAAGCACTCCATATAATTTCAATTCTATTGATGACAATGGTTTGCACTGTGGTGAGTAGAAATGGTAATGTTAAGAAAAAATAATAAGGATGTGTATTGCCTTCGGTTATTGCTCTAGGGTGAACACAATTGGTTATGATCGCAACAAGGCCAAGTTAGGGTTGTAAAAGGTTAGAGTATTATAGTTATAATAAAATTCATTAAGTATAAGAAAAAATAATAATATTATATGTGTGTGAGAGAGAAAAGAAAAGAAATTAATAAGAAATTAGAAAATATGATATATTGTAAAAATATATTATAAAATGGAAAATGTAAAACTAAAAGCCACTTATGCCAAGTAGATAAGGGGTATTAACTCATTATCTAAAAGAATATAGGAAGGGTAGGGTATACATTCCTTGTGATAGAGTGGGTGTGAGGTGTGGGTTGATAGACTTGGTTGATCTAGATTATATTGAGAACGACGTGAAGGTAGAGATATAACAAGGAAACACATAGAGACATTGCATTAAACATGGTAATGCATTTAAACTCAGATTCTATTAATTAATGGAATATAAAAGATTGTAAAATGCAAAGCACACAAACTAGCTAGAATGGTGGTAGCCTATCCCTAAAGAGAGAGATGTGTTGGCTATTCTCATTCACAAGAATTTCATTACAAAGAGGTTGAAAATACCTTTTAATATAAAACATCAATGATAAAACCATAAACATTTAAAAACCTAACCTCAAAAGATGAAATGCCAAAAGGTGTGTGGGCCCCGATGTGGTTAGTTGATATGTCAACTTCCTGGGGGTATAAATTTTTCATATGATCTCCATTTGGGACACTTGGTATATTTTCGAAAATGTTTAGACGAGAAGTAGATACAGGTTCTAGATGGCCCAATACATGAATTATCTCTTTGTTGGGTGCTGGCATGCTAAAAAAAGTTGTTCAGGGCCTCAAAACGGCCTCAGAAGTTTAGGACCAAGATGTGGAACCATTTTGAATTAGTGGAACGGGTGGGTGGCCACTAGTATCCACTTGGGTTAGTCCTCCCCAATTAGGAATAAATGGTCCTCATTGCCTTAATTTAATCCATCATATGGGGAAACTTCTGCTAAATATCAGTCCTAGTGAGTCACTTGCCCTGGTGAAGAAGTTCTCCTGCTTTGACGACTCGATAGAGTTGGATGTTCTGTTGGTGGGTTTCCTTCTTGTTGTTGTCCATGATATGATCAACTGTCACTTTCTTAATGCAGTCGAGATTGATTTATGTAGGGGACAAGTGCTTGACCATGTATGAAGTGTCCAAGAGAGGTGAAAAATATGGTCGAAGCAGTTCCACATTAAATATGGGGTGCAAGCCAAGGAAAGTGGGAATACTGAATTCAAAAGAATTCTCACCCACAACCTTGGTGATGGTTTAAGACCCATATTGGAGTGGGGATATATTCCAATGGGGTCTTGTGAGGCGCTCTTTCTAAATATTCAACCATACCTTATCTCCCACCTAAAACTTGTGTGGTGCTCAATGTTGTTTGTGGCACTACTTGTACTTGGAGTTAGATATTGGAAAAATATCATGAACATTTTGTTGGATATGATGGATTCATTCAACAAATTTAGTTGATGAATCAACCTCGGTCTGAGCACGAGAGAACTCTTCCTATGTGGTTGCAATGGGAACAACTATGTCAATGGGGGCCAATGGTTGGAACCCCAAGCACACCTAAAAAATGTTGTGGCCAATAGAGTTGTGGAGGGATCTATTGTAGCTATATTGAACATAAGGAAGGCTCTCATCACATGTGCATAGATGTTTAGAAAAGTGCATCCTAAGAATATGAACAATCATCTTGTTGACTACCTCTATTTTTCCATCAGTCTGTGGATGGAAGGAAGTCAATTCAGTTAGCTTGGTGTCCATCATCGACCATAGGTTGAACCAGAAATTACTCAAAAACCTACTATATTGATCTAAAATAATGGTCTGCAGGAGCCCAAAATGAACCCAAACAAGCTCAAAGAAGAGCTTAGTGGTGGCCTTGATTGTGATACTCTTCTTGCAGGGTGTCAAAACTACCATATTAGAGAATCGATCAATGACCACAAAGACACGGTCATTATCGTGCTTGGTTGAAGGTATATTTGACATGTAATCCATGTACATGGACTCCCAAGTCCTATTAGGACTATGGAAAGGGGTGTATAGTTCCTATTTCTTAATGGAAGGTTTAGCAATGGCACAGGTAGTGAAAGATATGATATACTTGTCGACATATTGTTGAAGCTTCGACCAATGAAAATCCTTTTGAAAAATTGCCACTATCTTGTCCATGACAAAGTGTCCTACTTATCAATTTTAATTATATTCCCAAATCATATTTTCATGCTCGCTTGAAGGAACACAAATATGGCTCAAATGGCATAACAATCCAACCTGGAGATGAAAGTATGGAACTAGTTTTCTTGCGCTCAATGTTTGATAGGTAGAAAAAAATTCAAAGTCATTGTTGTATAATTATGGCCACTTGGAGGCATCATGCCCAAACAAAATTAGCCTTGTCTCCACCCTGGTCATCTGGCTTAGGGACGAAGCGATATGAGAGAACCCCAACAAAAACATGTGGTAGAAGTTTGTGAGGCCTAAGAAGCTACGAAGCTCAGTTAGTTTCTTTGAGGCTAGCCAATTGTGAATGACTTGGATCTTGGATGGATCCACATGCACACCCTACTCATCCAACAATGTATCCCAAATTTTAATTATCTAGATGCCGAAGGAACACTTTTACAAATTGGCATATAACTTGTGTTGTTGCAGACTTCCCAAGACTTGTTGAATGTGCTTCAAATGCTTGTCCCAAGTTTTTCTAAAGATGAAGATGTCATCCAGATATATGACCACAAAGGAGTTTGTGAATGGCCACAACATATCATCCATCATCCACATGAATGTGGTTGAGACATTAGTCAAGTAGAAAGGAATAACTAGACACTCAAAGAGACCTTCTTTATTCTTGAAGGTTGTCTTCCATACACCAGTTTGCTCAATCAACACCTAGTTGTAGTCTAACTTTAGATCAATCATACTGAAAAATGTGGCACCCTTGAGTTGATATAGAAGATCATCAATCTAGGGGATTGGGTAACAGTTCTTGACTGTGATCTTGTTCAGGGATCTATAATCAAAACAAAGTCGCCATGTCCCATCATTTTTTTATACTAGAACAATTGGGCTCCTGCAAGGTGAGGATCTTGGTTTTATGTGGCCCTTTGGAATTATCTCTTGGTTCTGGAATTTAATTTATTCATTCTCCATAATAGAGTTCCTATATATAGGGCCATTAGTAAAAGGAGCATCGGGTGTCAAATCAATTGAGTTTTTTACCTGACAATGCAAAGGCACCCTAGTAGGTGAGGAAAATATGTCTTTGTGTTCTTCTACTATCTTTTCCCTTATTGTGTGTAGAGAGACCTCATGCAGAGGTTTTGGAAGTTGCAGTGATATTCTTTTCACCTTTCTACCATACCATAAAGAGGAAAAATATCTCGGTCTAAGAGACCACCTTTCTACACTGCTTCACGAAGATCAAAGAGATCGCAATAGTTGGGACTACCTCTAGTACCCTATAGAGTTGACCTCCCAAAGTAATAATAACACTATTGGGCCTAGATTCATAAACAACATGATGTTTCCACATATATGGTTGTTCTAAAATAACATCACAAAGTTCAAGTGGGGAAAAATCACACAATACCTCATCTTTGAATGGCTTGATGTCATAGTGAAGGAAACATTGTTGGCTGATGCAGATGTCTCATCCCTGGCTAAGTCAACCGATGGTGTATGGTTGAGGGTGTGATGTCATTGTTAGGTTCAACCTATTAATAACCTATGTTGATATTAGATTCTTCTATCTATCGTTGTCAACATTTAAATGGAGTGGGGTCCCCTTCACCCACATCTTTGAGTGGAATAGGCTCTCCCCTTCTTCAGGCTTCTCTGGTTCATCTAGTTGGACCTTTGTGGTAGAAATAGTGACAATGTGTTCCACATCAATGATATATTTTCCTTTATCAGGTACCTAATAATAGTCCAAGTCGACATTCGACTCAGAAGCTTTCATCTCATCCAAAAATGATTTTTTGGAGCAACATTCATCAGTGTTGTGCCAAGGGATTTTGTGGAACTCGCACCACTTTCTAGTGCTCTTATTCGACTTCCTATTACCCTTATTTTCTTGTGGCTTGGATTGGTTATCCTAGGGCTGGACATCCTTTTTTTTCTCTTTGTTCTAGGAATTAAGGCCACCTTTACTATGATATTTCTATGATGGGTTTGCAGAACTGAAATCCCACTTATTCTTTTTCTTGAACTTTTTCTTGATCATGAAAACATTTTGGTAATCAACTCCTAGTGAGGAGATGTCCAATAAATCCATATCATTTTGGATGTACCTATGTATTCCACTGTGGTACTTTAGAACTAGGTGTCGCTCAGAGTCTTTAATACCTAGCTTTGTGTGCAAGGTATGGAAAATGTTGGTGTACTCCAGCACTGTTTGGTCTCTCTCCTGACACAAGATTGTTCATCTTGTGTATTGGTCATCATAGTTTCCAATAGGGTAGTATTTATCATTGAGGGAATCAATCAAATCCACCCAAGTGGGTTCTAACCCAAAAATGGCAGATTCATCTATGGCATGTTTCTCACAGTAAGTTTCCCACCAATATCTAACATGGGGAAGGGATAGGAGCGCAAAGGTGATTTGTCCACTATTGGAAAAAAATTGTATAGAGAAATAACCATGGAAGACAATTTTTTCTTTATCACTCCTTCCATATACAATTATCCACAATGGTTTTGTTACATTCTTCCCAACATGCATTGTATCAAACAAATGAGCTATTTGTAGGTTCTCATAGTATGGATAACCTATTGAATTGTACAAGGTAACTTTTCATTCCTCTTGGAAGCCCATTAATGCCTTGATGACATTTTTTAAAAATCATGAATGAGATTACAACAATAATTGTTAGATACAATAAACAGAATTCGATAGAAATTAAAATAGTAAAACATTAATATATAGGAAGAAACATAGACTAAATGATTACCTAGACTGTTTAATCTATTATATTCCAAATTCCATAGGTGAGGTGTCATTCTTCATAGTTTTATTCCAATCTCTTATTTCAAATTAAAAATATGTTTTTATGTAGTTCGATACCTATGGTTCATAGGGATGAAGTGCCTATGCTCATCAAATACCTCCTTTCTTAGACTTCTTGAACATTGTGATTTCATCCTAGGACCACAAATTGGACATGCAAATTTAACCTTTGTTTGAAGACCTACAAGATTATATGGATTAGTGTCATTATTATTTATATAACAAGGAATTGATATTTAAGAAGCATGCATCATATTTTCATAAAATTATTTATATTGTTAAATTCCATCAGTGTGTTACATACCACAAAAATGTGTTAGCCCTAGGGCATCATGAATTTTCCATGTAAGTATTCTATGGGATTGAAATTGCCTTTTCCCTATTGGTCTATAGATTTAATACATAGTGATGCCATCCCATAACTTTAGTAGCTAGTCAACAAGAGGCTCGATATATACATTCATATATTTCACTTGGTACTTACCTAATTCGGTGAAAGTACACGTAATTACTACCTTGTATATATTTAAGTAATTATGAAACGAATAAGAAAAAATAAATACAATGTTCAAACCAATTATGTAAACAAGCATCTGCAACAATCGTTCCCAACATTGTGTGCTCCATCTTTATTGGCATCCAAGGAGGAAGGTTATTGTTTATAAAAAAATAGGAAACATTGAGTAAATAGACCTGATCTCACCAAATGGATTGACATTGTCATTTGCCAATGAAAGCCTAACATTATGAGGTTCTTCTTTAAAAATTGGCCATCTTTCCCCGATGTTCCTAAATGTAGAACCATCTGCAGAAATTTGAAGTACACCATCTTCACTTTTGTGTCGTGCATGGTAATCCATAAATTTTGCAATGATTTGGCACCTAAACAATCATTGCAAATGTGGAATTATCAGAATATGATGAACCTTGTGAGGCACCTTTTTTGTTACTTGATCACTTCAACATTTATTGATTTAACATTGCGGGCATTTTGTTTCAGATGCATATTGTTCATAATATATAATATGATCATTCAGACATGCATCAATAGCCCGATACTCCATTCCAATATCTTTCATAATGCCACACATCTCTTGGTATGTGCGAGGTAAATTATTTGAAAGTGGTAAGAAAAATTCACCTAATAATCTACAACATAAAAAAAAAACTAGTCAATCTAAATAAAAGTAATAAAAAATATTGCATCCTTAATTTACACTAAAAATAGAGAAAAATAAAGTTGACCTTTACATATAATATGTGATGAATTATATTACGTACCTTAGGATCTTTGTGCGACACGTGTTTGAAAAACCATTCAATACCTTCAAATTCACCAACAAAATTATAGAAGAGAGAATATTTGTTCTTGAGCCTTCATAAAGGGATTGTTCTACCTTCTCAAGAAGAGGTGCATCATAAATATCATCATCATTTTCCTCATTGATATGAGAAAAGATGTCCTAGATCAATCTATTTGTTGCATCATCTGTCTCAACAATATTATTGGTGTCATCTTCTTCCATAGGATTGACATGATCTTCAATATTCATATCGTCGTCCACATCTTCTACAATAATATTTCTACTACTACTTGGAAGATATTTATCCGACGACAAACACCTAGGAGGATTTATCTTTACCATTAAAAAAAATCAATAACATTATTTTATATATAAAAATAAAAAATAAAACAGAAGAAAATTTTATAAATAGAATCAATACAAAGACATATATAATGAATAACTTACCATGGGACAAAATGTATGCCCCCCTTCACAAGCCCATACATAAAACAATGTCTTTCAATTGTTTTCCTTACAAGTCTTCTTCTTTTCAATCCCTTGCATTTATTGCAAGGGAAATAAAATTTCCCATCAGTAGCAAACAATGCCTTCTATTGTAACCTAGGTCTGCACCCCTGCCTCTCCTCTCTCATTTCCCTATGCCTTCATCAAATTTTTTCCTCTTCTAGTTGATAAAGTTGGTTTCCCATCTTTGTAATGACCTGGTTTTCCTTATTGTATTGTTTGAATGATTCTTTGTGCCAAATTATTTATGTTTTCCTTGAAAGATAATTGCATGTCTAGTTTGCATTTGAAATAATTGTCATCATGTTTTCCACTAATTGAACATGCAACAGGCCCACCAAGCTTTTCCTGTGTGTAGGAGACATCCAGGTCCACAAATTCCTTTGTATGCACAGTAAGAAACCATGAGCCAAAATGCATCATTTAGAGAAGCTCATTTCGGGCTTGAAATACAAGAAAACAAACAGGTTGAAGTTTTAGTCGTAAGATCAAGCAAAGATTAAGTCACGACCATCAAATCTCATTGGAGAGAGATCGACGGTGGGGAGGCATTGCGGGGATCAGGAAGCAAATTAAAGTTTCTACAAGTTGTGAGCCTGCAATCTCCCAAGATTGTTGATCTTGCTAGATCAACAGATCAACAGTGCATATCAATCCCACTACAAAAAAACATCTTTCCATTGTGGGGATCGAGAAGGAAATTAAAGAGTGAGCGAGTTGAGTCTCCACAATAACTCATGGCCTTTGATCTTCAAGCAAGGGACATGTGTCAGGCAATCTCATACTCTGGGAGGAAACAAGTAGAAGTTGAGTGAGTAAAGGACTCTTGAAGGTGCGAAGCCCGGTGTTCATCTGGATCGTCCATCAACGAGGAAATTAGGTGCCATATCTCTCACTTCGGAGACTTATCAATCCAGAAGTTTTGTGGGGAAAATAACTAGAGAAATAATTACCCAAAGTTCTGAAGTGAATCTCGACCATCCAAATCAATAGGCCACGTGGAGGTAGATCTCTCACTTCGGAGATATGACACTTCGAGATATTTCCAAGCACAAAATTCATAAACTCTTGAAGTGAATCTCAATCATCTAGATCAAGAGGCCACATGGAGGCAGATCTCTCACTTCAGAGATACATCACTTTGGAGGATTGTAAGAAATATGCGTTGAAAAGCCCAAAGCCCGAACTCCTGAAGTAATTGTGGAACATTGATCTGAAATCAACAAGAACTATTGATCTTTGTAGTAGGTAAGAAGGGAATATCTCTCGAAGAACAAAGTCCTAGAGACACATGGCACTCATATGTCAGGACACATGGCAATCATTTCATCCCACCAAATCACTTCGGGCCCATACTACTTTGAGAGTTATACAAACATTGCATCTAAAATATCTCGAGCTCTAAGGAATTAGCGGCATCGATAAATCATATAGGGGAGTTCTAATATGGAATATGGATAAAACTTTAGTAGGGGTGCTAAATTAGTAGGGTCGCCCGGATGACAGATTGCGACATGACTGACGACCACACTTCATTGTGGGGATGTAAAATGCTCGAATGTTAATTTTCCAGAGCGATCTCGCAATTGAAACCATGGTATAGCTTATTTGGTACATGGCAGTTGGTGGTGGATTGTGGGAGACATAGCGATGTGGATCCAAACCACCCTCGACAACTTCCGCAATCATGTGCTTATATGACGTCAGGTCACCACGTCACTCAGGGAGATTTTCACGTTGCACATCCAGTTGTCTCTAGTGGCCTCCAACAGCGTGTGTGCATGCCATGATCAATGCATAACTCATATCTCTCTCTTCGAATAATTTTATTCCATAGTCTTAGTTCATTCCAATGCTTGCATCAGTCCAGTTTCATCGTTAGTGTTAGTTTTCAATTATTCAGTTCAAGATTCTATTTAGTTTAAAGCATAATAAGTGGTCTTCTATGTGTGATAAGAACCACTCTTTTTTATTAAGTCAAGTGTGAAGTATACATTGTTGCACTCCAGCAGTGTTTTAGTCAAGTTAATTAGTCGTTCTACAATTGTTAATGTAGAGTTAAGTCTCAGTCCCAGATGGACGAGAGCCTCTGCAACTTTGATAAATATCCTTAAGGATAAAGTTATCCTTATATTCTATCCTACTTGTCTCTTCATTTGATTGAGATTTTATTCCTTATCAATAAGTTACAGTAGTTCAACTACCTTTCTTTAATTGAGCTAAATTAGCTTAACTAATTAGTTGAGACAAATAAATAATAATATATATAAATAAGGGTCTAATCAAATAATAACTAAATAGGTGGGACCCCTTGTGACTCCCATTTCAATTTATTTTAACAGTCATCAAAACATGAAGTATAAAACCCCAAACATTCGATTTAAACATCCTCCTTGTAACTGTCATTCTCATATTCATAATCAATTATTTTAATATCAGCAAAATATAACACGACTATATCCAAAAAATGGCATTATATCCATGTTGTCCAAAATATTGTCTAAACATATTGTTGTCCAAAACTTTGTCAAAATAAAAAGAATGTCCTGAATATAAAATATTATTAATCAACCTTAAAACCCATATTTACTATGAGAGGCATTTGGCCTCTTTTCACTGTTGCCATCTTTTGATCTTTTTGTTGCATCCTTAGGTTGATCATAACCTTGAGGGTGGATATTGTTAATGACACGGGAGATATTGTTTTTGAGACGAAGATGAGAAGACACAGATTCAGAGGAATATTTTGATGACTTGGGGGGAGTGGCCACTCCTTTTCCTTTATCTAGCTCTAGCTTGGGGACATTAGTTTTTAGCCTCTTACTTGCATGAGAATATTGCACGGGTGAGATAACATGATCAGCTTGAACATTTGGATTTTTTGGCGGTGGAGGAGGGGATAATGACAAGGACACAGTAGGACAACCATGGTGATGAGCAACAAGTTTATGGACAATATCTTTCCAACCATCATTGGATGGTGGTTCTGGTTGCATAGACACATGAGGGGGAACATGAATACCAGAAAATTTTTGATGTGGTTGGAAGGGAGGCCTTGTAAGTTTTAAACCTGCGAAGTAAAGCAATGCATATAGATTCTTAAGCAAGACATAAATTAATCAATGGCTCATACACATAGTACACAGAGATTTTATACTGGAAACCCTCAACTAGGAAAACCTTTCTTATATTCATTATATCGAATTTCACCATTCACCATACAATATATACAATGTTTTTAGTTATTCCGTAGATACCAAAACCCTAATACCTTAATAGCAAAAAACGCAGTTGTCGAACCTGATGCACCCCCACACACACATGCAAAGAATATAACACATACCCAACATTCTCCCACTTGTTGTTTTCTTTGCATCCAGGGGTCCAGGGGTCCAGGGGATTATATAGTCAACAATCCAGGGCAACAATGCCCATTGTTACTCTACACCAGGATAAATTTTATGTTCTCACAGACTTTGTCAATGAATCTACAACATTCTTCAAAGTGTCAACCTTTTCCAGCAACACCTTCTTTTCCTCAACCATGTCTCTCACAAAGTGATACTGAACATCAATATGCTTTGTCTTTGAATGATAAGCTAGGTTCTTTGCCAGTAATATTACGCTCTGACTGTCACAATATAATCTCACTACTTGTTGTACCAACCCAATACCTGAACACAATCTTTGTAACCATACTGCTTCCTTGCTTGCATGAGTGGCTGCCATGTATTCAGCTTCTGTAGTTGAGAGTGCCACTACAACCTGTATTTTTCTCATCCAACTGATTGCTCCTCCAAATAGGTTAAACACATACCCACTTATAGATCTTCTGCGATCCAAATCTCCAACCCAGTCTACATCAACAAAGCCATGTATGTCCACCACGCTGTCCAATACCGGGCTTCCTTGGTAGTGCAATCCATAACTGGTGGTTCCACGAAGATACCTAAATACCCTCTTTACTGTTGTCCAATGCTCCTTCCCTGGTTTTGACATATACCTCCTCAAAAACCCCACTACATGTGCAATTTCCAGTCTAGTACAAACCATTTCATACATCAAATAACCAACTGCACTGGCATATGGAACATGGGACATGTCCTCTTCTTCTTCCTGTGTCTTAGGACACTGGTCTGCAAATAAATTTACACCTATAGGAATAGGAACCTTGACCGGTTTACTTCCATGCATATTAAACCTCTGCAATATCGTCTCAATAAATTTTCTTTGATTCAACCAGAGTTTCCTGTTTGCACGATCTCTTTTAATCTCCATTCCCAGAATAAAGTTAGCAGCACAGAGATCCTTCATGTCAAATTTGGAGGATAGCTGTGATTTCACCTCCTTGATAACATCCATGTTATTTCCTACCAACAACATGTCATCAACATACAACACTACATAAATGAAGTGATTACCAACCTTCTTGGAATATACACAGTGATCAACTCTGCTTCTTACAAATCCCAATCCAAGGATGTATGTATCAAACTTTTGGTACCACATCCTAGGTGATTGCTTCATACCATATAGTGACTTCTTTAGCTTACAGACCAACTCTTTCTTTCCCTTCACTACAAAGCCTTATGGTTGCTTCATGTAGATTTCTTCTTCCAGATCCCCATGTAGGAATGTTGTCTTCACATCCATTTGTTCCACTTCAAGATCAAGAGTAGCAACAATAGATAAAATAAATCTAATAGAAGTTAACTTAGCAATAGGAGAAAAAATCTCACCAAAGACAATTCCCTCTACCTGGGAATAACCTTTTGCTACTAACTGAGCTTTGTATTTCTCCACTTTACCTTGTGCATTAAACTTCTTCTTGAACAACCATTTGCTACCAACCAATTTTCTTCCAGCTGGAAGCTCAACTATATCCCATGCCTCATTCTTATCCAAGGCATCCATTTCTTCAACCATGGCCTTCTTCTAGAGTTTACTATCCTCTGAGTTCACTGCTTCCCTGATAGTTCTTGGATCATCATCAGTAATAGATAAAGCAAAATTGGAATGAAAATTAGGTGGACTATACCTTTCTGGTTGCCTTCTATCTCTCACTGATCTCCTCAATATTGGGGTATGAGGTTCTTCTTCTGCTTCCTTTGCTTCCTCTTCTTCAGATGATTCAGATTTTGCATCATCGAACTCAAGATCTATTTTCTCAGGTTCATCTTGCATTGGTGGGAATTCTTGTTTGGATACATCTTTTACCTCTTTGAAAACAACATCTCGACTGTAAAAAAATTTCTTGGTTTCTGGGTTCCAAATATTATAACCTTTCACACCATCTTTATAACCAATAAAGATACACTTTTCAGCTGTATTATCTAGCTTACTCCTATTTTCCTTTGGAACATGTACATAAGCATCACAACCAAACACTCTAAGATGTTGAAGAGAGGGTTTCTTTCCAGACCATACCTCGTGTGGAGTTTTATCATCCAATGCTGATGAAGGTGATCGATTGACTAGGTAACATGTTGTACCCACTGCCTTTGCCCAGAATTCTTGTCCTAACTCGACACCGCTGAGCATGCTCCTTGCTTTTTCCATCAGTGTCTTGTTCATCCTTTCTGAAACTCCATTCTGCTGAGGAGTGTATGGAGTAGTCTTCTACCTTTCTATACCACACTTCTTATAGAATTCTTCGAATTCATTTCCGTAGAATTCTCCACCATTATCTGTTCTCAATACCTTTATTTTCTTCTCTGTCTGATTTTCTACCAGAGCCTTAAACTCATTAAATTTATCAAATACCTCATATTTCTTTCTAAGAAAATAAATCCATGTGTTCCTTGAAAAATCATCTATGAATGAAACATAATACACAGATTTACCTAAGGATGGAATAGGAACAGGTCCAAACACATCACTGTGTATTAATTCTAAGATCCCCTTTGCTTTTGTAGCACCAGATGGGAATCTTACTCAATTTTGTTTACCATATATGCAATTTTCACAAAAATCAAAATCCAGAGTGCAATTAGACATACCTTCAACCATACCTTTACTGTGTAGTGTTCGAAGGCCCTTTTCTCCAATATGCCCCAGTCTTTGATGCCACAACATGGTCTTCTTTTCTGGGACAATATTGGTCTTGTCTCCTTCATTTTTCTGCTCAAGGACAACAGAATTGTTACACCCATTAGTATAAGTGCTTCCCAAGAACTTATACATAGTTCCACAATGAAATCCCCTCATCAACACCATTGCTCCTCATACCATCTTGCAAGTGTTCTTTTCAAATACAGTTTTCACTCTTGCATCACCCAACTTGCTTACAGATATTAGGCTCCTGGCTAGTTTTGGAATGTGTAGAACCCCAGGGAGAGTTCGAATCCTTCCATCGTTTAGCAGAAACTTAACCCTTCCATGTCCCAAGATTTTTGTTGTCGAGTCATCTCCTAGGAATACATCACCACCATCATATTTTTCATATTTAGAGAACCACTCCCTGTGAGGATTCATATGGTATGACACACCTGATTCGATCAACCATACATCGTGGTCTGCATGTGTACTTGTAGATGATAGGTAAACATCACCTCATTCTTCAGTGGAGGTTTTTGCCTCTGTGGAAGAGGTACTATCAGATCCCTCCTTCTTAGACTTGCAATCTTTCTTATAATGCCCTGTTTTACCACACTTCTAGCATTTCCTCAAAGATTTTCTTGGAGACTTAGATCTACCTGTAGATTTAGATCTCCATCCCGAAGGCTTACCAGGGTTCCTGTCTTAGGTATGCCCTCTTATAA
Organism: Picea abies; assembly: GCA_900067695.1. Classification (NCBI taxonomy): domain Eukaryota; kingdom Viridiplantae; phylum Streptophyta; class Pinopsida; order Pinales; family Pinaceae; genus Picea; species Picea abies. The sequence continues at coordinate 19,679 of CBVK0100043976.1, forward strand.
ATAAAGCATCTGTGTTGTGACCATCCATGATTTTTCACCTCATCTCTTCAGATAACAAGGATGCAACTACATCCTGATGCTTCAATGTAGATTGAGTGGTACTACCTATTGCTACAACCAGATTATCCCAAGAGTCTGGCAAAGAACATAACAAAGTAATACACTTATCTTCTTCTGCAATCGTAATATTAATAGATCCAAGTTGACTTACCAGAGTATTAAAGGCATTTAGATGTTCTGTCATAGAATCTCCATCTTCCATCCTAAGATGATACAACTTAACAACTTGTTTACCAGGGAATTTGATTGATACAAATTCCCTAACTTATCCCATAGTTCCTTGGCTGTAGATTCTCCTGAGACATTCAACAACACTGAATCTGCCAGGCAGAGTTGAATAGTACTCCTTGATCTTCTGTCCAACCTGTCCCAATATTCCTTCGACATACCAATAGTTGGTGTACTAGTAGTTTGTGTACTAGTAGGTTGTGTACTAGTGGAATGTGTGCTAGTAGACGGTGTACCAATAGGCTGTGTACCAAGATCCACAGTGATCCATTGTTCTTTGTCTACAAGCAGGTCCTCCATATTGAGCTTCCATAGCTCAAAGTTTTTACCATTGAACTTCTCTATCTCGATTCTAGATTAGCTCGCCATTCCTCTTTCTTTACTCGAATCTCCACTGCAAAATCTCCCACTAAACCTAGGTTTATCACAGACCCAAGATAAACTTGATCTATCAAGACTGAGCCAAACCCTCAACAACAAAGGCATCCCTCTGAAGCCAAAAATGAGCTCTGATACCACATGTAAGTTTTAAACCTACGAAGTAAAGCAATTCATATAGATTCTTAATCAAGACAAAAATTAATCAATGGCTCATACACATAGTACACAGAGATTTTATACTGGAAACCCTCAACCGGTAAAACCTTTCTTATATTCATTATATCGAATTTCACCATTCACCATACAATATATACAATGTTTTTAGGTATTCTGTAGATACCAAAACCCTAATCCCTTAATCTAGGATTAATTTACAAATTCGCTAAAAATAGCAAAATCCGCTAAAAATAGCAAAAAACGTAGTTGTTGAACCTGACGTGCCCACACACACACATGCAAAGAATATAACACATACCCAACATGCCTCTTAGGTCGAGGCTGGATAATCCCATGTCCAACCATGTTTAAGAATCCATCTTGAAAGAGATTATTTAATTCATGTGGATAAACATCAAAATGTATTGAAATTTGTGGCCTTCTATGGCCCCTCTACCAATTCTCTTTGCCTCTATTAGCACCTCTATTAACACCTCTTTCATTTCTTCCCTTGCTAAAGAAAATCATCCTGAAGAAATATTCCAACATGTCATGACAAACTCTTAACAATCCATGCATCAACAATCTACCTAAATAAAATCAAAAGGTTGGCTCTATTGTTCACCACATAAGCACATGTAATCCATCCATCAACATCTTAAAACTCAACAATGAATTTCCATTTGAACAGAGAGTGATAGGGCTATTGGGAAGATGAGGGGATTATAATGTGTGAAGAGTGGTAGCATGGATGGGAAATTACCAACGAATATTGATCAAGCAAATGCAGGAGTAACAGAAAATGTATCCAAACTTCCAACACCATTCATCAACTTAGTCTTTTCTTTTGTTATTAATCCTATCTCTTTAAAAAAAAAAAAAAATTCATAATAATAGAATGTGGAATGTTTAAAATGTATTTGTGAAGGCGAGGGGCATATAATGAGTGAAAAGTGAGAGCATGGAAGGGAAAAAGACGATTACTGTTATATTATATATAATAGTATTTATAAAAAAAAATCATCATCACCATCATTTGCCAAAACGTTTCTCTATTCAATAAATCAAATACAACAAATAGTTGTTTTCATATTATCCAATATAAAACCCAGGAAAGTTACAGGACTGTCAACTGTACAACTTTAATTTCCACTTCCTTTTCTTTTTATTAGCAGAGTTTTTATAAAAGACTGTTAGTAGAGTTATTCCAACAATTAAAACCAGACTACATCAAGCGTGCATGGAACAATGAGAACACCACATAGAGTCATCATCACAACCTTAATACTTGTTGTATAAACAAACAGGGTTTCGAAACCCCATGTGAAATTGGTGCTCATCATTTATTGTAACATCATACAACTTCAAAAATGAAAAAATCCCCATGGATAAATAACAAGTGATACAATACTTAATGCAAATAATCAATCTTCCCATTGTTGGTTTAATCACATATAACATACATCAAGACCAGAATTTGAATCCATTAAATTCCATACATCAATGAAAGAACCGAGGTATGGGAGAACGCAAAGACGAAACCTTCACAAGGGGTTTATAAAAACTATTCAACCATCTCTTATCACAACATACTTTCCACAAACTTCTCACATACCTCTCATGGTGGCCGCAAAGTAAATACGCCCATATACTTACATACAGTTGAAAGGTAATTTAAAGGAGATACAAGTCTTCCAAAGATTGGATACCAACATTAAGCAAAATAATTGTTCTTTTGTTTCAAAGAGAAAAATAAACCCTTGAATTTTAATGACCAAAGATGAGTGAAACCCAAATAACTTGACACAATTATTTTCCAATAGTCATAGCATAGAAGAAGCATTCATTATGGACATGAGAAAATCACATAATCCGAACAGAAAAGAGTTTCGAACACTATTTTCAACTTGAAAGATTTAAATGCCAACAAGAAGGAACTAGGGATGATTTTAAGGATGGAAATTTATTTTAAAATGTAGAAACCTTGGCGAATCTTACTAATCCTTCATATGCCAACTATAAATGATTGGCGATATTTTTGTAAAAATATTAAAATTTCTAAGGATTTTATATAGTTTTTATAAAATTTTGGCGATTTTCAGGGTAAAATAATTTTATCCTATAGAATTTGGGCGAATAATTTTTAAAATAACAAATCTCGTTTTTGGAAAAACCATGGAAAATTAGCCCATGAGCGAAATTTAGCCCCTAAAATCATCCCTGGAAGGAACCTCCACTTAAATGCAATTTGCATAGTCGTGATACCCACATACATCCATTTACACTTTGGAAGAAAATACAGTCTGTAAGCAAATCTAAGAGCCAACACCATGATTTTATTTTGAGTGGAGCTATATTTTATGAATGGAGAGGTGAGAGCCATCATACCTGTATGGAGAATGCCATAAAACCAATAATCATGACTATTCTTTACAAGGTTGAGAAAAATGGAGGCAAAACCAGCCAAAGAAACCAATACAAATATGAACCAAGTGAGGGTGGAGACCTCGAGGTAGGGTTAGAGCAACATGCAGTAATTGCATGTTGTTTCTTACATTAATTCCATCAACTATATCCAAGTACGAGCATGGCTAATACCTCCAGCGCATAGTCCACTAACAATTTAATAAAAAAATTGAATTTTCCTCTTTCCATTAAGCTCATACGCATACTCGACACTTAGCATCAAATACATTTCATTTCCCACATTCTTTGCTAGGGAAGGATTGCAACCTTATAAAACTTAACAATTATTCATGATAATAACAAAAATATCATAAGTACAATAGGTCATAACTGTTGATACTGAGAGGGGGGTGAATCAGTATCAAGTATAATTAAAAAAAAAAAATCAACTTATACTTAAACCATTCAACTATATCCAATGATCAATGAACAATAGTATAAGAGTTACACCAATACACCATAATACACCATGCACAATATATGAGAAATAATCAATAGTTTATTGTTCAAGGGAAGTAATGACTTCCAAAGGTAGCTACAGCTTCCAAATGTAGAGGGAGGGATAAACCTCCAAGAGGAAGATACAATCCTCCAATATCAAGAGA
>CBVK0100043977.1:5520-29294 GCA_900067695.1 Picea abies
ACCATGCACAAGAACACAAGAAGTATCCTGGGAAACCCTTCTCAACAAGGGAAGAAAACCCAGCCAAATCCTTTGCTATATTCTTCAAGAGAAATAACTTCACCACCAAGAAACCTAGCACACAAGAGGGTTCTCAAACCCTATAAGACTAGCGCCCAAGAGAGGTGTGCACTTTTCGCAAGAAGGTGTACTTGCTGAAATTTCCAAACTCACCTGAAAGATATGATTCCTCAATGGGGAATTTACCTTTACTTATACTGACCTGAACCTGTCAACATAAATGCCTATTAGCACAACAAGGCCGACCTCACTAGCTTATAATATAATTAATATTAACTAGATTAATTATCTTTTACATTAATTACCAGTCACATTAAGGTGAGGCCGCCTGTACCCTTTACATTACAATTAGGGTTACAGGTAGGTCTAAATCTTGAACAATATAGCAAGGGATCTGATACACCCACTAGTTCTCATCCACTAGGAGCACATCCATATGGATGTCCATATCTCGGGTTCACTACATTACACAGAGGAACCACTTCTTCACACATTCACCTGTGCTCGTCCATAGGCACATCCACTCAATAGATATTATTTCCCACTTGCATTACACAGAAGAGTCATATAGAGTTTCTCGTCAACTCTTCTTCTTAGAGGAGGCTAATACATCATCTTCATTTCTCTTCTCATGACGATGCACCCAGCACTTTGGGATTTCACATGTTCACCTTGTGCTCATCCACAGGCACGTCTAACTCAGCAGATCAAATTTCCCATAGGATAATCATCTGGATTTCTTCTCAACTCTCTAAATGGAGGAGGTCATCTATACATTCTAGCTCTGTCTTAGATAGGAACCACACACCCTCTTCAGGGGATTTCTCTCGGGTTTGTAAGCTGGAGAAATATCTCACATAGCTACAATGATCCACATCTCACAGGTTTGTAAGTTGGAGAATGTCTCACATAGCTGCAATCATCAACACTCCCTCTCAGATAGGGAGGCATTCTTCATCATGCCAAGTCTCACATAGATGTACTTCGAATTTTGTCTTGGCTGGAGTCATCAACACTCCCTCTAAACTAGGGAGGCATTCTTCACCAAGTTAGTTTGGTGAAGATGTCTTCAATCTACTCATGTGTAGGAAGGCACTACATGTGTATGATTTTCCTTTGCATCATATCTCTTATATAAGGATATTTCATCTCATCGTGTTTCGATCCATCATGAAACACTGGGTTTCTCAAGGAGCTTTACACACGGCTCTTGTTATCATCATAGGATCCATATTATGGTCAAGTAAATCTGTCAGAAGCTTTTGAAGCCACATTGCTTCACACACTCGATGCTATATACTCTGCCTCTATGGTACTCAAGGGCACATAGTTTTGTTTCCTACTGCATTAGGAAACCATGGAAAAATTCATGGTAGAACATCAACCGGGTGTGCTCTTTCGGTCCACTGTACTTTCTGCTCAATATAAATCAACATACCCTGCAAACTCAAGTTCACACTGGAGGAATATCTCAGGCCATATCCAACTGTGCCTCGTATATATCTTAATACATGCTTTGTTGTTGTCTAGTGAGTTTGTCTTGGTTGGCTCATGAAATGACTAAGCACATTCGTTGCATGGCATGAATCAAGTCTGGTGTTAATCAGATACATCAGCTATGGATCAGTATCATTTGAATCATCATCAATCTTCTTCTTTAAATCCATCACGGTGGATTTTTCATTCTGTCATACTTGAACTTATTTAATATTTTCATTGTATATTTTCCTTGACTCAGGAAAATATCATATGTCCTATGTCATACTTCTTGTCCCAAGTAGTGCGTCATACTTAGATTCTTCATCTCGAATTCAGAATTCAAGGATTACTTGTATCCAACAACAAGGCTTTCTGAATAAGTCATCAAAATCAGGCTCTCGTCACCAACATTGTAATGATATAGGTTTGGATCAACGACACTCTTGCTGAAATCCATACTCATCAAGAATTTATCTATCTGATATAGTTTCCAACTCATGGATGGTAGTACGGATGGAAGTGTATCGGGTTTACTAGATCAAGTCTCTCATCATAAACAACTCCCTATGTTTGTGAGAAACCTCTGGCTGTAGATCTCGTTTTGTATTTCTTGACACTTCCATTAGCTGCATGCTTGATCTTATAGATCCACTTGGAAGTTACCACAGAATTACCTTATGGTCCCTAAATAATATCTTATGCATCATTCTTTAAGATTTACTGGTATTCTTTTGTTATGACATCTTTCCATACTTGTTCTCTTGTTGCTTCTCTAAGACAAGGAGGCTCAGCATCAATGAAGTGGCTCATGGCTGAAGGATAGCTCGAAAATCTCTTTTGCTTTCTCAGGATGTGCCTTGAGAGGCTTGTATGTTTCTCTGCCTCTTGTAGAGTGAGTCTAGGTAGGCCTTTTATGCCCTACTGCAATATCTCTGAACATATCAACTGGAGAAAATGGAATAATGTTTGTCTCCCTCTGAACTGTTGAAGGGGGAGAAGGTATTGTCTTACTGTTAATATCCATCTGAGTTTCTCTAGATCTTTGAAAGACTACCTCTTCTTCAAGGACAACATCTTTGCTTGTCTCAATCTATCTCTGACCAGGGATGTTGATCTGGAATGTTTTTGAAGATTCATTGTATCCTTTCTTTCTAAAGGATCGAGCTTGGACTTCTTCTCTTTGGGTACATGAAAATACATTGGGCACCCAAATAACTTGAAGTGTTCAATCTCAGGCTTCATTTCGATGAAGACTTCTTCAAGAGTTATGTTTTTCAAAGTCTGGTGAAGACTCTTGTTCTGAACATATACTGTCTCATTCATGCTTATGCCCATAGAATCATAGAAATATTCTGATCATGTGTTATTGCATTGGTTTCCCCAATGATGATTCTATTCTTCCTCTTTCTCAAATAGTTTTGACTCCCTCTAAAGGATAAACATCTTCCTGTGATATTAACCTGTCTAGAAAAAGGAAACAGGAGGAACCAAAACAAGAATATCTCATAAGGGAGAATAATGAGTGCATCTCTAGAATTAAAACAATTTAAGGATTGTTGTCGTAGCTACAACACCTACTTGTAATGTAGCAACTTTAGAAATATAGGTTAGAGGAATGACAATTACAACAATCAAACCTGGAGTCTTCACTTTGAGTGTGGTGTTCCTCTGAATGCATTGAGATCCCTCTGGATCCATGACTTTATCAAAAGGGTCATTCCTCCTGCAATTTCCCTCATAACAACGATACAAATAATATATATATAAGTGCATACCTGAGGGTGCTGATATGATTTCTCCAATGGCTCCTAGTTGATCTTTGTCCTCTTGACATCTTCATGAACGAGGTATGTCACAATGACACCTTTTTGTATCACCCACAATAAGTCTTCCTTTGAATTCTTGTCTTCCAGAAACTTGAAGTTGCTTGATCCATCAAGCATAACTTCCAACATAGTTTTGTTCATCATAATTTTAGATTTTTCACAACCTTTTGTCAATTGGGTTACAAAACCTAATGGCTAGGCTAGGCTATCACTTTTAGGTTTTTTTGGGATTATGACTGCCAACAATAAGCCTTTGAAATATGGGAGAACACTGGTGAGCTAAAGAGCTCCTTCAATGAGTTGTAGAAACCCTAATACTAAAATTTCTGCAGAATTTAGCGAGACCCTAGAAACCCTAGGGCCAAAAAGTCAAAATGCTTGAAAATGAAATTTGAAGCTTGTTGGAGGTGCGCTAAAGGAGGTCATACACTCCTATGCCCAAATTATCCCCAACGTCCAAGTATTAGGGGCTGAAACTAAGAAATAAGGATGGTCGTATGGAATTTTTGGAAACCCTAGGAGAGTCATACGATTATGCAAAAAGAGGACGATTTGCCTTGAAGTTTTGTGCAATGGGTTCTTCAAGACCTATGCTCTGATACCATGTTGATTTTTCAATAATCAAGGTTAAGCATGAATTTCATTCCATTTTTATCATTTAACCATAACCATTAATGTTGCAGCAACCAAGATCACAAGAAGAAGCACCATGCACAAGAACACAGGAAGTATCCTGGGAAACCATTATCAACAAGGGAAGAAAACCCAGCCAAATACTTTGCTATAATATTCAAGAGAAAGACCCTCACCACCAAGAAACCTAGCACACAAGAGGGTGCTCAAACCCTAGAAGACTAGCACCCAAGAGAGGTGTGCACTTTTCCCAAGAAGGTGTACTTGCTGAAATTTCCAAACTCACCTGAAATATATGATTCCTCAATGGGTAATTTACCTTTACTTATACCAAGGATATCTTGGTATATTCTAAGACCAAGGAAGAGCACGAGGAGAATCTTAAGTTTGTGATACAGGTGCTATGAGATCACCAACTATATGCCAAATATAAAAAATGTGACTTCTTCCAAACGGAAATCCGGTATTTGGGTCACACAATTTTGGAAGAGGGAGTGACCGTAGATCCCAAAAAGATTAAGGAAATCATGGATTGGCCAGCCCCTCAAAATGTATCCAAGTTAAGGTCATTCATGGGATTAGATGCATATTATAGGAGGTTTATTAAGGTATTTTCCAAGGTCATTCATCCCATTACCTCATTACATAGAAAAGGGATGAAGTTTGTATGGTCAATAGAATGTGAGGCCAACTTTCAGCAGCTAAAACGACTCTTGACCAATGCCCGTGTCTTAAAAATCACAAACAAGGAAGGACTTGGTGGAGTCCTTATGAAAGAGGGACATGTGATTTTCTATGAATCAAGCAAACTAAATGAGCATGAGCAACAATATGTCACTCATGACTTGGCACTTACAGCCATTGTGCACATGTTAAAGATGTGGAGACATTACCTGCTTGGAAGGAGACATTACAGATCATTGTTGACTGAAGTATCCATTTGATCAACCACAATTGAATTCCAAACATGTCGGGTTGATGGTACTAATCAGTGAATTCAATTTCGAGATCAAACATATAAAAGGACACGAAAATCAAATGGTAGATGCATTCGAATGAAGTGTGCAGACAATGCACCTAGAAACCACAAGCATGTGTGATTCTAACATTAAATGAAGAATCATGATTCTCTTGCAAGGTGATAAGCATTTTAGTCTGATAAAAGAAATCTTGCAACGAGAGCCAAACATGAAAAATTATGAGGAATACCATCTCACAATAGATGGGTTGTTAATGTATAACAATAGACTATATGTACATGATTCATCATAGATGAAAAACCTCATAATGGTTGATTTTCATAGGAGACCTTATGTGGGTCACCCTGGGTATCAAAAGATGATAGCAACAACAAGACAGTTGTATTGTTTGTTGAGAATGAAAAAAAAATGTTGCAAAATACATCACAAAGTGCCTAGAGTGTCAACAAGTAAAATTTGAACACAAGCACCCGACATGATTTTTGCAACCATTATAAATTCTAGAGTGGAAGTGGGGAGATAATCTCCATGGACTTCATCACAGGGTTTCCAAGAACAGCTAGGAAGCACGATGCAATCATGGTAGTGGTGGATAAGTTGAGCAAGGAAACTCATTTTATTCCAATTAAGTCCACTTTTAAAGCTATAGATGTTGTTGATGTTTATATAAAATAATTTTTTAGGTTGCATGGTATGCCCAAGACCATTATTTCATATTGATATGTGAAATTCACTTTAAATATTTGGAAGGGATTATTTGGGGGCTTTGGAACGAAACTAGCATTCAACACAAACTACCATACTCAAACAGATGGACAAACCAAGAGGGTAAATAAAGTGTTGGAAGATATTCTAAGGATGCATGTGATGCATCAACCCAAGAAATGAGAAGAATATCTACCTTTGGTAGAGTTTGCCTACAACAACGATTATCAAGAATCATTGAATAAGAGCTCATTTGAGGCTTTGTATGGCAGAAGTGCAGTGTTCCAATTAGTTGGGACAATCCAGTGGATAGGATCATGCTTGGACCAGACCTATTAAGAGTGATGGAACAAGAAGTGATAAGAAAAAAGAAGAACCTAAAAGTGGCCCAGGACAGATAGAAAAGCTATGCATATAGAAAAAGAACTTGCAAGGAATTCAAGGTGGGAGATCATGTGTGTATCAGGGTGAAACCCAAGAGGAGCTCCCTAAGAATGGGAACTTGTGTCAAGTTGACGACCCGCTATTGTGGAACATTTGAAGTCTTAGAAAGAGTGGGGTCGGTGGCATACAGACTTGCTCTACCACCTATCGTTAAAGCTCACAATGTGTTCCATGTATCCTTATTAAAGAAGTGTATTCATGATTCTAATCACATTATTCATTGGATTGTCATACAGGTGGAACCAGAGGTAGAATTCTAACCCAATCCTTAATGCATCCTAGATAAGAAAGAGACATTGCTCTAAAACCGAGCCATCATGTAGGTCAAGGTGCAATGGAATCACTTTGTAGCAGATGAGGCCACATGGGAACTAGAGAATTCCATGAGAATGGTATATCCATTTTTGTTTACTATATAAAAGTGTGTATATGGTGTTACAAACATTGATGATGGTGTTTCCTTTAAGGGGGAGGGGAATGCAACACCTCGTTTTCCCCCAAGTTTGCAATCATGCTTAAGACTTCATGAATTGTAATTGATGAACACTGTAATTTTGTTTTATGTTTAATGGAGACACCTACCAGCTGACTAAGGGGAAGCCTTGTAGTACTAGCCATGATACCACAAGTGGGAATTGGTGAGGGGGAAACTGGCAATTTTATGTGAAGAAAATAGGAAGCTTTCCTAGAATCCCAACATACACCTACATAACCTCGAATGACCAACCTGTCTAAAGTACCTTGTTCGTACTGTTCAAAATAAAGCTCGTTAATGGCATCAAATAAGGTTGTTGGGGTAGTTATGACTGCCTCCAAAAATATTTTACTCAGAGGATTGATGGGGTTGGCTGAATTTGTCAACCAAAAGTACCATGTAAGTTTCCCTTCGATTTGAGAGCTTAACCCAAGGGTTGCTTATGATAGAAGCAAGTTACGGAAACCAAGGGAAAAAAGAGAATTTTCTAGATCGGAAATAGGGAGGAAGAGGAAGGAAACACGCAAAAGTAATGTGGTATCACGAATGAGAAATATGGCTCGATAGGGAGAACCCAATTCAGACTAGAGTAGAGAAAATTGGGAAGTTTTCATGAGGAAAATAGGAAGCTTTCCCATAACACAAATGGTCAACATTGGAACAGAGAATACCCAAATCTAGACTAGAGCAGAGAGGGTCGCGAGTTGGTGTTTGCTGGAAAGAAACGACATTGGTAAGGGGAGGGAACTAAGAGACTATGTAGTAGTCAAGGGACTCCCTTGAGCAGAGGAAATCGGATTGGGAAGGAACCTGGTAAGCTCATGGAGGCCTTGGGATTAGTGGAAAGAGAGGATTTCTATTATTTCTAGTATAGTGAAGGAGAGTAACCTTCCTGACCAAATCCTTAACCTAGAAGCCAACTGGTGAGAGTCCCCTGGTGGTATCATGGCTTGGCATGGGGGTGGATTGTTGTAGAAAGAGAAAATGCAATAGAGCCTACGGTTGGGTGGAGAGGCATTCACCCTCAATCATTTTGCATATTGAAATTGGACCTGAAACTGCCTAACTACAAATGCATATTAATGCATACTAAAGAAACACACTTTTACCTAACGACATATTAGACCAAGTAGATCTTAACTAACTCCTAAGTGTCTAAATATCCTAACATTGAAGGTAATGGTCTTAAACACAAACATAGCATTCACTTGGTAGCATCAACATAGTTGTATAGACTATCTCATGACTAGATCATGAGCACCATCATCACTATCAGTGACATCAACTGCATCATCTCTCGAAACCATACTCCATCTGAGTAATCATACATGATGTTGGATAAGTCACTCACTCCAAAGAGTGACACAAGAACCATTCTTCTAATTTGGACATATGTCCTAGAAGAATAAATGTCCTAGACCATTTTCTATTTGGAAAATCTCTGTCCATTGATCATCCATCTAGCTGATTAAACATTTTCCAACACTACTGATAGTCTTCAAGGTAATCAGAACAATGTCATTCAATAGAACACAACTGTGTCTATCCATAGTAGTACACAAATACTATCCAGTGGTACACTACCACACCAAGTAGCACACAGATACTTGATCAGTGACATATAGTCACAATCAGTGGAACACATCCACCATAGTAGTATACATCTACTGTCCGAAGACATACAGTCTCCATAACAATCATATCATCTGATATCAACCTGCATAGAAAACATTGTTATGATATAAACTGAGTCATCTAGGCCATTCTTCCACTCACATCTGTGAGATCTGGAACAACATCTGCCCTCAGAAGGTAAAACATCAATGATGAGCTATTTGAACTATTCTTCTCAAGAAAGGAAGAACAATTGTCTCAGTTTCTGAGCCTGGACCATTCCCTACCCGGGCCATTCCTCCGACACTAAACAAAGTGCAACTTGGAGAGAATGAATCTGCCCTAGGGAATGCATATCCCTGATTGTTGAACCTGGACCATTCACCTATCAGGGCCATTCCTCCAGCACTAAACAAAGTGCAGCCTAGAGAGAATGAATCTGCCCTAGGGAATGACTGTCCGGACCATTTCCAAAGGAAATGATTGTCCTGCACCAACCTCCAAAATGGACTATTCTTCGAAACTTCTCACAATTGTGAGCTTCGAAAGAATGATTGTCCGGTGAGGCAGACCAATCTTCTTGACCACTACTAAGAGTGATCGTCAAGAAGAGAGATTGTCCTAGACCATTCCCTATGTTAACCACAAGGGGAATCGATGTCTATGGTACATCAGCAATCCATCGAACCATTTTCATTACGAAAATGACCATTCGATCTGGACCATTTTTCTGAACTGGAAAATGCATGTCCATCAGAAATCTCAAACCACTTTCCAAACTGGAAAGTAACTGCTCATCCTAGACCATTTTTTGAACTTGAAAAATGATTGTCCATAAATCGATAACACATCAATGCTCCCTCCCAACCTGGGAGTCATTTCTTCCTTTTTCAATAAGGAAGTCATCTCCATGGGCTCCAACTTGAGTACACAAAATTTTTCATCTTGGACAGAGGCTTCACCAAAATGTTTGCTTATTTGCTCATCTGTGGAGATATATATTGGAGAACCACTTTCTCTTTTATGAACTTCATCACGAAGAGTGTAATGCTTGATCTCAATGTACTTCGGTTCTTCTAGAACACTGGTTTTCTCTGAAGGCTTCATATAGCTCTGATCAATGTAGTATATATTTGTTGGATTCATCTTTTGTTTCCTGCTAGCTCATAACATCGTGGCAAGGCCCAAACTGGAACATATCTATGAGAGTTTGTCATAGATTAACAATCCATCATCCTGGATTTATGAGTAACCATTCTGATACAATATCTCTATTATAGAAATATTTTCACCATGATTTTGTTGTGTATTGAAGGCTCTGCACCAAGTTGTTTGAATCCATACAAGATCTTCTTCCATCTGCATACAAGGGTCTCTTTTTGGTATACCTCAAAGCCTTTGAGGTTTCTCTACATGTAAACTCCAACCTATGGATATTATGAACGATATACTGGCTCATGTAGAGGTATGTTTGGTTTACAAGCAATCATCATAGTCTTCTCCCTCCATCTGGGATAACCTCTAGTTCTAGATCTTGCAATGTTTTCATTCATAAGTCTTCCATACATTGTTCTTCATCAAAACTTTCAGTTCCTCTGCTTGATTGCTTTTAGTGAGTTCATATCAGGTTGGTAGTCTTGTGTTTCTCGATACACTGACTGGTTGTTCTGTCTTTTCTTTGTCTCTTGGAATCTTCATGTTCTTCCTCATGTTTCTCTTTAGCTCTTGAGCTCATGGAGTTTTCTATATATTCCATGCTCCGAAGATTCCAACTTATTTCTTTCATCATAGGATCATGGATGTCGATGGAAAACCGGGGATTACTTTAAGGCTTCTTTTCGAAGAAGACTTCTTCTTAAGTCGCACTGAACACGTGTTGCTTTTCATGGTTGCTACCATGGATATATACTTCATCCTCTTCAATGGATCATATAATTTAGGATTAGCTCCCTTCTAATCCTTGCTTCATGCATGAATGCATGTTCTTCTTTTGATAATATAATCGGCTTCCTCCATCTAGGAGAGTCCACACTTCCGTCTACATCCTTATTGCCTTCTGCAAAGTGTCACAAATCTTTTTCCAATTTCCTCTTGATTGTTGACTTCTTTCTGTGTTTACTTCTTCTAGGCTTCTTCAAGATTGATTCTTGATAATAAATTCCACATGAATTGTTACCAGGGGTTGTTGATGTACTTCATCCTTTCATGTGTATTGTCTGACTTGTAGCAATCCTTATCTTGTTGTTCTTCCATAAGTATAGTTTCTCTTTGAAGAAATAGATATGCAAGATATGAACAGAACACATGGTATGTACAAGAACTATGAAGAGTGTTGTTTACCTTGTCTTAGAAGAAGAAGTTTGTTTCATCGTGCTTAATCTTCTTTGAAGGTTCCTTTTCTTCAGCAACTGATGCTTCGTGTGTCTCCTTCCTTTTCTTCATCTCGGGATAATGATTCTTGTAGTGACTATACTTTCGATAGTTGAAGCATTGTATTTATGACATATCTTTCTCTTGATTTGGCTTCTTCCTTAAACCAAACTTCCTTTTGTTCCTGAAATTCTTGAATCTTGTTGTGAAGGCTTGATCATCGTATTTCTTTTGAGGTTTCTCTTTTGCACTAATCCTTGATTCTTCTTGTGCACAGCAAGTCCAAAGTTCTTCGAATTTAGGATACTCCTTCCTTGTGTTCATACTTGTGGCAAATGCATCCCATGTCTTGGGAAGACCGTTGAGTACTATATTTACCAGTTCCTTCTCTGAGATGAGCTCTTCAATAGCTTGTAGTTGATATCTTAACTAAGAGATCCTCACAAAGTATGATGTTATGTTGTCATCATCATTCATCTTCATGTCACAGAGCTCATTCTTCAGACTCATTACTTGACCAATGTTTCTGACTGAGAAGAGGTTTGTTAGGGCATCATACATCTTCTTAGATGAGTCAAAATAGGAGATGTAGGGTATCAAGTGGTATTTTATAGAGTCCACTATGATACTCATGGAATTGATGTCACTGTCTTTGAACTTCTCCATAACTGCAACGTTCTATGGTTCCTTCTCTTTTCCTTCTTCAAACTCTGGTTCCACGATCTTTCCTTTCACGATATCTAGCACTTTATTCTTGGCAAGGATGAGGTCAATCCTTGTTTTCCACGCTCTGAAGTTAGAAGCCCCATCTAAATTGTTTTCTGAATTCATAGAGTAAGTCATGGTTTCCTTGACTGGGTCAACCCTAGATTTGACCAAAAACTCAAACTTGACGTTTTTGCTTGCTGAGAGTATCAGGAGATGCGTTAGGCTAGGGCGCACTAGTCTATCCGGAAATTAGGTCAATCCCTTCACTTAAGGTGTCTCAACGAGAGGGTTAGGGTTTCTGCAACTGCACCTGCTAGTAACCCTAGTGACTGTGCTTTGGTAACTGCTCCTGCTAGAAACCCTAACGACAGTTCTTCAATAAGCTTAGTATCCTTATGGCTATGCTCCCTTCCAGTGGTTAGACTGAATGAAGAAGGTGTGGGCCCATAACCTGTTAGAATATGATGGATGTGCTTGTTTAACCATAGACAATATCACTATTGTCACCCAACCATAGGCCGAAGCCACCCCCAAGCACCTTAACCTTGACAGAGAATCATTCCGGAAGAAAACCCTAGGCTAGATAGCCAAACAAGATAGTGCACCTCTCTCTCCAAGGATAGCACACCAAACAAGAGATGATCAGAGAGTCCAAAACATAACCAAGAGAAATTCCAATCCAAAACCGAAATCTGCTAGTTGTAGCAGCTGCAATGGCAGCTATCCTGTAGACTTGCGCACAAACTAGCCAAATGCAGTGCGCACAAGTGTTGCTTCTGCAATTTAGAGAATACCTGCCAGAATGAAGACTGACCTCCTGTATTTATACTAAATTTGGAAAATTGTTTGGGTTGATTTCTCATTATGGGTGCCTATTTACTTAGTATATAATATTTCCTTTAGTCGGCTTCTTCTCTTGGAGGCTAATAACCCAATACAAGTTATCCTCTTGAGACGACTTGTCTTCTAGGGTTATTAGCCAACTAATTAGGGTTTCTTCTTGCTTCCCGGAATATTCTATTCTCGTCAGGTTTACACATGGAGGTAAATACCTCCCGTAGCTACCATAATATCAACAGTATCATGTCCTAGAATGAGGGTGGATTGTTGTAGAAAGAAAAAATGCAATAGAGCCTATGGTTGGGTGGAGAGGCATTCACCCTCAATCATTTTGCAGATTGAAATTGGACCTGAAACAAATAAGTGTTTCTTAATGTATCTAACAAATGTTTGTTAATAAATATGAATTGCATTATGTCCTCAATGGTAACTTTAATATGTTGATCGAATGTTAAAATATGAGTTTTATTGGTATAATGAAGTTCCTTCTCAAATATTGATTTATTACCAGAGATGATTGTGTATGAGAGGTCTGATGGAGGCCTGTAACCCTGTGTTTTCTCCAAGTCGTTGAATGGAAAGTTTACATGATGACAAAATATTCATTTTAGGGGTTGCTGGGAGGTGATGTCTGTGTAATAGAGATGAGGGCCAAAGATCTAAAGGGTCAGGTTCAAAACCTTTTAGACAATGCCAAGGAGGTTGTGGGTCAGTTTGCCTTGAAATGTCCCTTAACCCTACAGAAATCCCTATTTAATACTCGAAGAAACCTTAGTTGTAGATATGATGTGGAGAACTGATCCCAACCATTCATTGAAGATATGGGTTTAAGAGAAAGACTTTTGAAAGGAGAACCTTTCAGGAAAACCCCAGAGCGATGCCAAGGTGAACTTTCTAGTGGGAAATTTTTGAGTCGACAAGAGTCGTCGATTTACCTGGAGATTAGGTTGACAAGATTAAGACTGTAGATTCCATCTTAAGCAATCTCGTTAAGCTTATCGAAGTCGTGGTGTTAAGGATCCGTGAATAACTGGTGGAATGAACTTTCGATGAAGAAATTTCGAAGGTGAAGGTCTGAGAAGACCAGAGTCATTGGTAAGGCCATCCTTTCGAAACACCCACAATCTTCTATTGTCTAGTCGATGGCCTCTTCTGGAAAACATGTTTATCAATAATTAAGGAGGAAGAACCAAAGAGCAAGCCAGAGCAAGAGTCGGTTGAAGACCAGGACTATCCTCCTCTTCCTGAGGGCACTAAACTATATGTGGGTAATCTCCCCTTTGGCATTGGCAGTGAAGGGCTCACCAAACAGTTCGAGCCTTCCAAAGTTCTGACACCCTTCCCTGCAAAGCCCTGTGAAGGAGGAATGGAGTCTTCCTTGGATGCAATGGAGTTGGAGGTCGTTGACCGAGCAGTTGTGTCGATGGAGAACTCGTTGGACGGAATGATCAAGAGGAACTATCTCTATCTCTTAAATTATTTCATGCTCATAATCCATAGTTGTCTCTGTTTCAGAGATCTCCAACCAAAGTCAGGCTCGGTGCCTTGTGAAGTCCTTCATCTCCCCTAAATATTTCCTTGGGAAGATGCGCTCAGGTTGGAAGTGGAGGTGATAGACTACGTGGGATCATGAATCATGAACAAAGGGTACGTGGTAACATTGATATGTCAAGCTTTAAGATCCAGATTTGATGTTTTGGAAGATTTTAAATTAGAATCCTGTTGTATTAATATTTCAAAGCACGTAGGAGAAATTTATTAATATTGTATTAATATTTCAAAGCATGTATTCAATGTAGCATGCTTTCCTTTCTATCTTCGCACAATTGAAAAGAACTTTATACAATGTAAGTCTTTACGATCTAGGTGCAATACAGTATTGGGTGGTGGGCCTTTAGTTACTCTGCAGTAGGCTGGTCCACTGGGTTCGCAGGTAAACAACTGTGCTTTGCTTGGTGCCCGTGGCTTATTTTTCGGTAACTGCTAGTATCTTCTTAAGTGCATGTCTTATTGGCCACTAATACGTACATTGCCATCGTTTAGTACTACCCCACTAGTGACTTTCTGCGCATAACATCTCTTACTGGTAGCAGCGCAGATTGCTTATAATGTTTTTTATTTATGAAATTGTTTTTTTATATAATTTGTGATTAAAAATTGTGAAAGTTTGTATTTAATTAAATCAAGTATTTTTTTTTTATATTCTATAAAAAAATTATTACTTTAATTATTTGTAAATTTTAAAATCATAAAAATTTAAAAATAAATCGAATGAAATAACACTTTGTTGCTAAAAAGAGAGACCATCAAAATTGAGTTTGTTCAAATTTATTAAATAATTAGTACTTTATGTAAAAGTTGTTATGATGCTTTGGATTCATGAAGTTGTCTTGTATTTTTATGGTTTATGTAAAAGTTGTAATGATGTTTTGGATTTATGAATTGTCTTGTTTTTGTTATATTTATATAGTAAAAAGTTGTTGAAATTTAGATTTTTTTTAATTGAAAGTTGTTGAAATTTAGATTTTTTTTATTGGTTTTCATTTATATAGTAAAAAGTTGGTTGAAATTTGGATTGAGTTAATAAGTAAAAAAATTGAAAAGTTTTTTTTTATATTAAATAAAAAATTTGTTAATTTTGAAAAATTTTAAATAATTTAGAGTATATAAATTTAAATAAAGTAAATAAATTAGAATAAAATTTTATTTAATTGGAAAAATATATTTATATTTTATATTATATATATATATATATATATATATATATATATATAATTGCACATTTATCTAAAAATATCTATAATTAATACTTAATATAAAATATAAATAAAAATTATTAACATGAAACACGATCTTATCTCAAAAATATGTAACTAAAGTAAATATAATATATATAATTACACTTCACTTATATAATAATAATAACTAGCATACCCAAAAAGGAGAAAACATGATCTTATCTCAAAAATATGTAACTAAAGTAAATATAATATATATAATTACACTTCACTTATATAATAATAATAACTAGCATACCCAAAAAGGGAAAGGAAACGTCGAATCAGGGTGGTTCGATGACTATGATGGAAATAACTCCCTCAGCTCTAATACAAAAATAACATCAAATGCCTGACTGAACGAGCACTGCTCTGATTAAAAGGCAATGAGCTACCAAGAACACTGTGTGCCACGACCGTCGATCTGAGAATCAAACCCGTATCATGATTCAACGCAAGGTCATTAGGGTCTAGAGGGTCGGTAATTGGTGTATGCATGTTCATTTGCTTGTTTCCCTCTACTGCTTGCTTGTAGTTCATGGAATGTCCATCTATATTTTTGTTCGTCTCATCCATAGCCTTCTTAGCACCTTGAAGATTCTTGTAGATAAAAGGCTCAAAGCCTCTGGACTTCCCTGCCTCTTTATCCAACCCTAGGCGCCCTTCCTCGACTTCTTGTCGTAATAAAAAAAACATCATCATTTTCTCTGTCATAATATCAGCCGAAACATTGCTCACATAGATTTTCCACCCCATGGTCTCATTGGGAGGGTGAGCGTGCACCAGGCGAACGAATGCCATCTGGAAGACATTCATTCTGCTGTCAATTTTCTTGCTCGGCTCCTTCAGGGCTTTCTGTGTGCCTCCCATGTGCTTGAAGGTCACAAAGTGGTAACTCTTGGATTTTTCGATGCCCTTGTCCATGATGACAGTGCATTCTTCTAGCTCATCGTATTGAGAGAAAACAAACTATTGATGACGGTGCATTCTTCCAGATTATCAGAATATTGGTGATTGGAAGATCCACAAACAACGTGCAGAAGGAACTTCTGATGAAGAAATCCTGAAGGCGAAGGTCCGAGAGGACCAGAGCCGTAGATCTGTCGATGACTCAGTCGATAAAATATGAACTGTTGATTTCGTTGTGGGACCAACCAATAAGAGAACCATGTCAGATTTGTTGGGTTAGTTAAACACTAAGAGGATATGAGATCTAATAGATCCTTGATCATTAGATGTGGGTCAGAAGATTCTAGTTCGGAAATAACTGCTCAGAAGAACCTTGAGGTTGTGGAAAGGGGGTATTTTCTGATGGCAGGAGCTCGAGTGGATGAGACCCATTGATCTGTTGATGAGTCCATCTGATGAGATCTCAGTTGTAGATCGTGCCATAAACCCCACTGGCCAAGTAGTGGAAGGGGATTGGGAGATATCATTAACCGTCATGCGTTTGGAGGTTCCAAAGGAATTGGGACGGTCAATTTCCCTAGTTCCTGACCGTTGGACTTGTCAGAAGAAATGGATTGGAAAAAAAGGTTGGGGGTTACACAACCTGTGTTTCTAATGAGATAAAATCAAACCCACCACCAGTAGTTGATTTAACCTGAGCTGAGAGAGTTAGGATCATTCATTAGGGTGATTTTATTTCCCATACTGCATAGATGCTTTTCATTCCATGATTTCTATGAGAGCGCGATGTGTCCAAGGACATGTCACTACCACGATAGAGCACGTGCCAATATTTCCATTGGTGCAAATGATGTGGAGGATTCGATGTGGTAGCCATGTAGGACAGAGGACATGGGGATGGGTAATGCCCATAATACCTTATACCATTTCAGACTGCGTAGGAACCCGAAGGAACACTACCTTTGAGCAGGTTTCTACCCGTATTAGTAAGACCTAATATCAAAATGGTAGTGGAAAGAGGAATTTTGACATCCCACTAGCCTAAGCATGGCTTAGGGGGTCAGGTGTGGTACAGAGTGGTATCAAAGAATATTTCAAACTCTAGGATTGAATGGGCCACCAAGGATGAATGAATTTTGCAATATCTTACATGATTAAAGTGTATGTTCTATTTCTAAATGATTTGATTGTGTTAATGAAGTGTTAACAACAGTTTTGCACAAGATTGACAACAAGAATGGAGTCCTAGTTTGGACTATCTAAGAAGATCGATGCTTTGACAAGGCCAAGAGTCTTTTTGCATATAATTTGAAATGTGATTTGCTAATAGTGGCTTGTTGTTTTGACATGTAGGAGATATTGAAAAAGGAAAACAGAGGTGAATGGTACAGCATAGTATGGAAGAAACCTCACATCTCTGAGATGAAGAATTTGATGACAGGAGGGATAGAGAAACCCTTCCATATTTGGTAGCCACAGTAAGTAGTCTGAAAGAAGACAATGAAAGGCTCATCAAAGCTCAAGTTGAGCAAGTAGAATTAAATGCAGTACTATTGCAGAGTATGTCTGAGATTCAAAAGCATTTGCGGCAAGGTCCAGCTATTAGCAATACATGATGAGAGTAGTATAAGAAGCCACAAATCCCATCAGATATCTAGAAGCATGGGAAAACTCACAGTAATGTGGGGAGGATTTCTTCCAAGAAAAATCACATGGATGCTAGGAGAAGCAATTCTAGTGGAGACACTTGCACATAGTTATCTAGTGGAAATACCCCTACAGAAGAGCTATCCAACAGTGACATGGAGTCAAGTGTTCTCAAGAAAAATAAGAAGAGACACCCATAGATTTCTCTGAAAAAATATTTGAAGAAGGAAAATCCACCTACCTTTGATGGAGAAATCAAGAGAGGAAAAGAGGTTGAGGCTTGGTTGTTAGGATTAAGGAAGTATTTCTAGTGCATAATTACTCAGAAAATACAAAGGCAAAGGAAACCCTTTTCAATTTGAATGGAAGAGATTCCATATGGTGGGAAGACCTCGAGGATGTTAAGGGATTAAAGGAAAGAAAGTTGTCTTGGAAACATTTTTAGAAATATTTCAGGAAGGTATATTTATCAGAAAATTACTATGATGGTAAGATTATGGATTTCCATGAACATAAGTTAGGACAACTTACCATGGATGATTATGCAAAGATGTTCTTGGAGTTGTTGAGGTATGTTCCCAAGCTCAAGGATGATAAATAAATGATACAATGTTTCCTCGGTGGATTACCACAGTCCTTCTAGGATAGGATTGAGCTTGATGAGCCTAAGACATTGAGGACACCATTAGAAAGGCCAAGTTTTTCTATGACCAATCTAAGAATATGCACGAGCCTCTTAAGGATTGGAAGAGAAAATATAATCCTAGATTTCAGAGGAAGGGATTTAAATCGTCCCAATATAAGAACCCAAAAATAGGTTCTCAGTTCAGTTATCTGACTAGAAGTATGCACTAGTAGAATTTTCCATTTCAAAGTGGGAACAGGCCAACAGAGAAAGGGAGAAAGTAGGAGAAAAAGATAGGACCTCTACAATGTTGGGGTTGTAGAGAGGCACACCTATTGAGGGACTTCCCTCACAGACAACATGACAGTAAAATGGTTTTCCATGTTTAGGAGGCTACTAAAGTTAATGATGTGGCCAGGAATGTGCCACGGATCTATGCAGTTGTCGAGAATCAACAAGCAGAACACCAAGATTTTGTGGTGGAGATGGAAGGTATAATTTCCAAACAAACCATATATTTTTTTATTGACCTTGGTTCTAACCTTAGCTATGTTTCGCTCCAATTTGTTGAAGCATGTGCTTTATAGAGGAAAAAGCATGCATAATCGTGGTTAGTTTAGTTATCCACGGGAACTAAGTGAAAGGTAACATAAATTATTGAAGCATGTCCATTTTAAATGAATGGACTGCACACACAAATCTTAAATATCCTACCTTTGCGGTCATATGATGTACTGATAGGCATGGATTGGTTGGCTATCCAAAAAGAAAAATTGAACTTCCATGACAAGACCTTGGAATGTGAATATAGTGAAGGAAACACAAGGGTGTTGCGAAGCATTCAAAAGCATGTATCGATGAGTCAAATATCAACACTGCAGCTCAAGAAGTTTATTTGAAAGGGTGTCCCTTGTATGAAATACGAGTACTCAATGCAATAGGGAATAACGAGCTAAAGATTGAGGATCACCCAGTTCCATGGGAATTTAAAGATGTATTCCCAGAGGAGGTACCGATACTTCCTAAGAGAGATCTCGATTTTTTCATAGACCTTCTACCAGGAGCCGTATCGACATCTAAAGTACCCTACAAAATGAGTACACCAGAGCTGGTAGAGTTAAAGGTGCAATTAAAAGAAATGATGGATAAATGGTATATTAGGATGAGTGTGTCCTCGTGGGGAGCACCAATGTTGTTTGTGAATAAAAAGGATGGCACCTTGCGGTTTTGAATTGACTACCGACAATTGAACAAGAAGAACATCAAAAACAAGTACCCATTACCCAAGATTGATGATCTTTTTTATCAGCTCAGAGGAGCTATAGTCTTTTCTAAAATTGACTTGATATATGGATATCACCAAGTCAATATTAAGGATGAAGACATCCATAAGATAATTTTTAGAATGAGGTATGGAAACTATGAATTTATGGTGGTGCCTTTTGGGCTTACCAACTCACCCGCCACCTTTATGTGTTTGATGAACAACATTCTCATCAAGTATTTGGACAAGTTCATCCTTTTGTTCGTCGATGATATCTTGGTATATTCTAAGACCAAGGAAGAGCATGAGGAGCATATTAAGTTGGTGCTACAAGTGCCACGAGATCACCAACTATATGCCAAATATAGAAAATGTGACTTCTTCCAGAGGAAAATCCGGTATTTGGGTCACACAATTTTGGAAGAGGGAGCGACCGTAGATCCCAAAAAGATTAAGGAAATCATGGATTGGCCAGCCCCTCGAAATGTATATGAGGTAAGGTCATTCATGGGATTAGTTGGATATTATAGGAGGTTTATTAAGGGATTTTCCAAGGTCAATCGTCCCATTACCTCATTTCATAGGAAAGGGATGAAGTTTGTATGGTCAAAAGAATGTGAGGCCAACTTTCAACAGCTGAAATGACTCTTGACCAATGCCTGTGTCTTAAAAATCCCAGACCCTGAAAAATATTTCTTAGTTTGTATTGATGCATGCAAGGAAGGACTTGGTGGAGTCCTTATGCAATAGGGACATGTGATTTTCTATGAATCAAGCAAACTAAATGAGCATGAGCATCAATATGTCACTCATAACTTGGAGCTTACAACCATTGTGCACGTGTTAAATATGTGGAGACATTCTCTGCTTGGAAGGACACATTACAGATCATTGTGGACTGAAGTATCCATTTGATCAACCACAATTGAATTCCATACATGTCAAGTGGATGGTACTAATCAGTGAATTCAATTTCGAGATCAAACATATAAAAGGACATGAAAATCGAGTGGTAAATGCATTCGGCTGAAGTGTGCAGACAGTGCACCTAGCAACCACAATCATGTGTGATTCTAACATTAAATGAAGAATTATGCTTCTCTTGCAAGGTGATAATCATTTCAGTATGGTAAAAGAAAGATTTCAGTGAGAGCCAAACATGAAAAAGTATGAGGAATACCATCTCACAATAGATGGGTTGTTAATGTATAACAATAGACTATATGTACCTAATTCATCATAGATGAAAATCCTCATAATGGTTTATTTTTATAGGAGACCTTATGTGGGTCACCCTGGGTATGAGAAGATGATAACAACAATAAGACAATTGTATTGTTGGCCGAGAATGAAAAACAAATGTTGCAGAATACATCGCAAAGTGCTTGGAGTGTCAACAAGTAAAATTTGAACACAATTACCCAACACGATTGTTGCAACCATTATAAATTCTAGAGTGGAAGTGGGGAGATAATCTCCATGGACTTCATCACAGGGTTTCCAAGAACAGCTAGGCAACACGATGCAATCATGGTAGTGGTGGATAAGTTTAGCAAGGAAACTCATTTTATTCCAATTAAGTCCACTTCTAAAGCTATAGATGTTGTTGATGTTTATATAAAATAATTTTTTAGGTTGCATGGTATGCCCAAGACCATTATTTCATATCAATATGTGAAATTCACTTTGAATTTCTGGAAGGGCTTATTTGCAGGCTTTGGAACGAAACTAGCATTCAACACAGACTACCATACTCAAACAGATGGACAAACCGAGAGGGTAAATAAAGTGTTGGAATATATGCTAAGGATGCATGTCATGCATCATCCCAAGCAATGAGAAGAATATCTACCTTTGGTAGAGGTTTCATACAACAACGATTATCAAGAATCGTTGAATAAGAGCTCATTTGAGACTCTATATGGAAGAAAGTGCAGTGTTCCAATTATTTGGGACAATCCAGTGGATAGGATCATGCTTGGACCAGACCTATTAAGAGTGATGGAAAAAGAACTGATAAGAAAAAAGAAGAACATAAAAGTGGCCCAGGACATACAGAAAAGCTATGCATATAGAAAAAGAACTCACAAGGAATTCAAGGTGGGAGATCATGTGTGTATTAGGGTGAAACCCAAGAGGAGTTCTGTAAGAATGGGAATTTGTGCCAAGTTGACGGCCCTCTTTTGTGGACCATTTGAAGTCTTAGAAAGAGTGGGACCGGTGGCATACATACTTGCTCTACCACCTATTGTTAAAGATCACAATGTGTTCAATGTATCCTTATTAAAGAAGTGTATTCATGATTCTAATCACGATATTCATTGGATTTTGATACAGGTGGAACTAGAGGGAGAATTCCAACCCAATCCTTAATGCATCCTAGGTAAGAAAGAGACATTGCTCTGAAACAGAGCCATCATGTAGGTCAAGGTGCAATGGAATCACTTTGGAGCAGATGAGGCCACATGGCAACGCGAGGATTCCATGAGAATGGTATATCCATTTTTGTTTATTGTATAAAAGTGTGTATACAGTGTTAAAAAAACTGAGGATGGTGTTTCCTTTAAAGGGGAGGGGAATGCAACACCTCGTTTTCCCCCAAGTTTGTAATCATGCTTAAGACTTCATGAATTGTAATTCATGAACATTATAATTGTGTTTTATGTTTAATGGAGACACCTACCAACTGACTAAGGGGAAGCCTTGCAGTACTAGCCATGATACCACAAGTGGGAATTGATGAAAGGGGAAACTGGGAAGTTTATGTGAAGAAAATAGGAAGCTATCCTAGAAGCCCAACATACACCTACATAACCTCGAATGACCAACTCATCTAAAGTACCTTGTTCGCGTTGTTCAAAATAAATCTCGTTAATGGCATTAGATAAGGTGGTTGGGGTAGTTATGACTCCCTCCAAAAAATATTGTACTCAGAGGAGTGATGGGGTTGGCTGAAGTTGTCGGCCAAAAGTACCTTGTAAGTTCCCCTTCGATTTGAGAGCTTAAACCAAGGGTTTCTTCTGATAGAAGCAAGTTGCGGAACCCAAGGGAAAAAAGAGAATTTTCTAGATCAAAAATAGGGAGGAAGAGAAAGGAAAGACGCAAAAGTAATGTGGTATCATGAATGAGAAAGAGGGATCGATAGGGAGAACCCAATTCAAACTATAATAGAGAAAATTGGGAAGTTTTCATGAGGAAAATAGGAAGCTTTCCCAGAACACGAATGGTCAACATTGGAATAGAGAATACCCAAATCTAGACTAGAGAAGAGAGGGTCGTGAGTTGGTGTTTTCTGGAAAGAAACCACATTGGTAAGGGGAGGGAATTGAGGGACTATGTAGTAGTGAAGGGACTCCCTTAAGCAGAGGAAATTTGATTGGGAAGGCACCTAGTAAGCTCATGGAGGCCTTGGGATTAGTGGAAAGAGGGGATTTCTATTATTTCTAGTGTAGTGAAGGAGAGTAACCTTCCTAACCAAATCCTTAACCTGGAAGCCAACTGGTGAGAGTCCCCTGGTGGTATCTGTTAGAATATGATGGATGTGCTCGTTTAACCATAGACAATATCACTATTTTCACCCAACCATAGGTCGAAGCCACCCCCAAGCACCTTAACCTTGACAGAGAATCATTCCGGAAGCAAACCCTAGGCTAGATAGCCAAACAAGATAGCCCACCTCTCTCTCCAAGAATAGCGCACCAAACAAGAGTTGATCAGAGATTCCAAAACATAACCAAGAGATAGTCCAAGCCAAAACCGAAATCTGCTAGCTGCAGCAGCTGCAACGGCAACTCTCCTCTAAACTTGTGCACAAACTGGCCAACCGTAGTGCGCACAAGTGTTGCTTCTGCAGTTTTGAGAATGTCTGCCAGAATGAATACTTGCCTCCTATATTTATACTAAATCTGGAAAACTGCCTGGGCTGACTTCTCATTCTGGGTGCCTATTTACTTAGTATATAATATTTCCTTTAACGGACTTCTTCTCTTGGAGGCTAATAACCTAATACAAGTTATCATATTGAGTCGACTTGTCTTCTAGGGTTATTAGCCAACTAATTAGGGTTTCTTCATGCTTCCCAGAATATTCTATTCTCGTCGGGTTTACACATGGAGGTAAATACCTCGCACAGCTACCATAATATCAACACTCCCTCCTAGCTAGGGAGGTATTGAATGTTCGACAACACAGGTATTCCAACAGAGGACGAACACCTTCAGTAACCACTCACATAACCAAATCAAAGATCAACACACCGATGTTTTCATGTGGTAAAACCCCTACGGGTAAACATCCACGGCCCCAGCCAACGCGACCACTTGGAGCAGTTTATTAATGCAAAGAAAAAGATTACAAAGAGATTTTACAAGAGAGTTTCTCACAATCGATCATCGACAAATGACCCTCCATGCTCTTTA
>CBVK0100043978.1:2154-29260 GCA_900067695.1 Picea abies
CTTCAACATCATGCTAGTACAACTTAGATATGATACAGATGTCCTGAGACGCATCGTTCTAGTACAGCTTAGATATGATGCATTGGCATCATGCTAGTACATCTTAGAGACAATGTTTATGCCTGAGTCGCATCATGCTAGTTATGATCATGCCCGTACAACTTAGATATGATGCAGAGCATCATGCTAGTACAGTTTAGATATGATCATACAGCTTAGAGATGATGCAGAGGCATGGATCTACATCATGCAAGTACAGCTTAGAGATGGTGTATTGAAACCATGCTAGTACGGCTTAGAGATGATGTAGATGGTACTCCACATCATGCCAGTACATCTTACATATGAT
Organism: Picea abies; assembly: GCA_900067695.1. NCBI lineage: Eukaryota > Viridiplantae > Streptophyta > Pinopsida > Pinales > Pinaceae > Picea > Picea abies. The sequence goes on from CBVK0100043978.1 coordinate 2,504, forward strand.
GCATTCGCATCATGCTGGTACAACATAGGGATGATACAGTGGAAAGTATGGTTCTTGTAGCCATTGAGGACATTCAGCATCTATTGGGGCAGTCATTTTTCCAGGACATATGTCCAGATTAGAAGAATGGCTCTTGTGACACTCTGTTGAGTGCATCGAGTTCAACACATGACTTATTCAGCATCATGCCTGATTACTCAGATAGAGTATGGCCTCGAGAGATGATGCAGTTGATGATGTACTTTTGATACCAGGATACTATCAGATGATAATGATCGTGGTAATGTTGCTCGTGACTTGATCTACGTGATCATGAGATAGCATGTGTGGCTATCATGATGCTACTTGTTAATACCTCCCTAGCTAGGCGTGAGTGTTGATATTATGGTAGTTGCGGGAGGTATCAACCTCCATGTATAACCTCTGACTAGATTAGAATATTCTAGAAGCTAAAGAAACCCTAAACATATGTGTAGAAACCCTAGAAGACAAGTCGACTCAATAAAGGAATTAATATTGAAGTATTAGCCTCTAAAAGAAGAAGTCAGCCTGGACAGGTGACAAAGAGCACTATAAATAGAGGGCGCTTGAGCTCATTTGGTCACACACTCACTACAAGATCACACAAGACAAAGTGGTGTGCAAGTCTGGAGGAGTGCAGTTGCAACAACTGCAACTAGGTATTGGTCTTGGTTTCTGGTCTTTGGACTTTTTTCTCGGTGCGCTACCTTTGGAGAAAGGTGTGCTATCCCTTCGTTATTTGTTGGGTCTGGTACTACTTCCAAAATTATTCTCTCTGTCAAGGTTATGGTGTTTGAGGGTGGATATGTTCCTATGGTTGGGTGACAATATTGTGATATTGTCTATGGTTAAACGAGCACATCTTAACACATCAGAATACTACAAAGCTAAGAAACTAGGAAAATGAAGGGCAATGCCAAACAATGTCCCAATGAACCCATGGTTCAATGAAAAGTAGAAGGAAACAAGGCCAACACACATAAGAGACAAGAGTAAAGAGAATCTCACCCAATATAAGTTAATTGTGAAGCAACGAAAAGATAAATTTGTGAGGTTAGGAAAACAAGAAATATTGAATGTGGTGAACGAAAACCCAAATTGTTTTGGAGGAAATAGACCCAAAAATAGGTGGTAGCCAATAATACCAAACTAGCCAGTCGGATATCTCATGTGAGAAGTTTGTATGAAGATCCAATAGAGAGAAAACATCCATATTAATTCATCATAAAGGAATAAGTTTTTATAGAAGAGGATGTGTAGGAGGGTATTGAGAAGATGAAATTGGGAAAAGCAAAAATCACTAAAGTGACGCAAGTAGAATACATGATGTGGGGAAGAATCCCCTCAACCAACACATCATAACCCTACTCGATCACATGGTCAAAGAGGGACTCACAAAGAGCTAGGCAACAAACCCCATTTCTTTCATATTTAGAGGAGGAGACAAAACATCCCGAGGAGCTACAAATCCATGATTATTAGTCTAGTGTTTTCCAAGCTCAAAGGAGGGATTATAGAGAAAAAAATGAGCAAACAAGTAGAGGAACAAGGAAAACGAGCCAAAGGGCAAGCTAGTTCTGATTGAAGCACTCCACCATCGACCACTTCCTCATGCTTAAACACAATAGAAAATGCTTGGGATAACAAAGACAAATAATTGTATTGTTGTTTTATTGATTTCAAAAAGGGCTCTAACACCATCCCAATGGAGAACCTATGAGAAAGGGTTGATGGAAATGGGGGGCTTAAACAATTAGAAATACACAAGTTATAAAAGCAGGTAAAGGCTAAAATTAGAAGTACAAAGGATCTTTCAAAGAGCTTCAACAATGGCATTGGGGTGAAATGAGGTTGTAGGCACTTCCCCTTACTATTTTGACTTTATAAATATAAGCTAGAGGAATTGATAAATATGAATGGTGGGGAAAAGTGAACATAGTGAGTTTTATCATATAGATCTTTTTATATGCAAATAGTGTGACGATAATAGCTAGGACACTATGCATCTTATATGGCCTTGAAGTCCTTTTGCATGGAGGTTTAGCTACATGTGAACATAGTAGCTTTCTTGATAGAAAGAAGAACAAAACAACCACAAATCAACTTTAGAGGTGAACCACTATAGATAACTCAGAACTATAAATATTTGAGACTAGATTACAATGAGAAGCTAGGGTGGGACACATGCACAAGGAAACAACTGCAAGGAGTTTGGAAAACATTATTCCTACTACAAAATAGATGCAAGACAGAGGCTTGGGATTGGAAAATGCTATGCTCCCTCTTTCAAATGTTCATAACACCAAAACTCCTTTATGGATGTGAAGTATGGAACCAGGTCAAGCAAGTGCAAAAACAACTAATAAAAAATTGTCTAAGAGTAAAAAGAAACACCCCTTACGAGATACTCCTATTGAAACAAGACTATACCAAATAGAGTCAAGGGCACTGAGACTATTGATTTTGTACATACAAAAAATAGCAACTGCAGACAAGCATAGGATTTGGGTTAAGATCAACTAAGATGGGTTTAAATGAGGGAAACATGGAATCAACAACATAGAAAATTGTTTGAAGAGTGGGACATATAAGAAGAAAGGTACCCGTCAAATAAAAATGAGTTGAAAAATCATTACAAGAATGCTAAGGGAAAGGACAACATGCCAAAAGAAAACAACAATACTACATAAACAACTTCAACAAACAAGGGGAGATCAAAGTACAAAACTACATGAAACTTAACATCCTATGGTGTAAAAAACAAGTAATAGCACAACAAGTAACCAACACACAAGTTGAAATGTGAAATAGGAAGATAGGAACAACAGAAGGAGCCAAGGGAGTAAAGACTTATGCCTAGTATGTGGAAATGGGGTGGTAGGAACATAGCAAAATTTTCTTCTACATCGTGCAACATACTCATAAATCAAAGTGAGGTCAAATTTACATGTTAGACAATCAGTCATGATGATCTAGTGAGAGGCACAACAATGCTAGTTGAAAAAATGATGCAGGAAGAAGCATATGGTTGAGAGTAAGATCAACAAGGTAGTGAAGCCTTGATGCGAAATAAAAGGCACCGAATCTATTTGAGTAGACCAAATAGTGACCCTTATATTACACTAATAACTCTAATTATTGTAATTTGTTGCTTTAATTTTTTCAAAAATATTACATGAAATATAAACTTTGTTGTTTTAATTTCTTAAACCTTTGATGAGTGAAATATAAACTTAGATGTATACAAATAATATGACACTACTAGCTCCCGCAGGGGTGTAGACCGACTAGGAAGGTTCGTGTAAATGGAAGAAAATATGTAAAGGAAGTCTCAAATTCGATTCTCACCGTGATTTATCCGTGCCCCATGCTTGGGCTGGAGGTTGTAGTGGTACAAAAAAAGAATATGACACTACTAGCTAGAATGCTTTAAAAAATATATCCATCTTTCATTCTTCTTTAATAACCATTATGTTCGGCCCCACACTAAAGTGAGTCAATAATTCACTAAAATATAGAGTCAAAGGGATTATAGATGTTTGAATATATACTTGGACTTACTCCTTTGTTTAGTATATAACTAATGCTATGAAATGGGTTTACAGTAGAACGGAACATCTAACTAGTCCGTATAAATGCACAACAAAGAATTAGTGTATCTAAATTATCTAACCAAACTAGTAATATTTGTTTTTAATTAATATATCTAAATTTATCATAGAACTATTCTTATTGAATAGAATGGATTCCCTTATTGATTAGAATGAATGATATGTTTGGTTTATATCTATTAGAGTGGTTATTTATTAAATAAGAGATTAGCTTATGAGTATGGGAAAGGATCTTGAAATGAAGATAATGACCCTGTAAGAAGCTGGCACATTGAAGCATTCTAACTGTCCTCAAAACTTCACATGAAAGCCATATGCTTTTTAAATTTATTTGATTAAGCAAATCTGTGAAGTTAATTGAAGCTGCAATAATTTATATAATCAGTTAAATTCTATCTGCTTTTGTAAAGCAAGAAAACTAAACAAAAACAGAAGTTGCAAAATAAATTCAACTAGTGTGATTCATATGTGCTATGATTCTGGACATTTTGAAATTTTGAATGAGGTAAACCAGATGCATTTTGCCCCTTCCCACGAAGGATAACAAGAAAAAAAATGTCCAATTTGATTGATGCACAAGATTTCTAGTCATTCTCTGAAACAAAGATTTGCAATCCTGCATAAAGAAAAAGAAAAATGAAAAATATGTTTTGACAGCACCCAACAAACTATGCATGTATAAATGCAGTTTATATGTAATCCAAGAGTTGAAATCATTGAAACATAAGAATAACAGACTGAACATTATGTTCCAAGGCTACATGTGGTCTTCACAGCTGCACAGTAAGAGTAAAACAAACCTGGATTTAATAACTTTATAAATGCTTACAATTCGCTTTCTACAAATTCAAGGCATATTGAAACAAGTCAAATCCTGTAGTCCATGGACTCAGTGTCCCAGGGATCTACAATAGTTAGTATACATAGATTTTGACAAAACCTAACAATTTTAGAACAGAGATTTCCGGAGGTATTTCTGCCATCTTGATGCTTATAGTGTATCCCCCAAAAGTGCATCGAAACTAAACAATATGTAGAATATACATGACATTTATCACATAAGGACTATGTGAACAGCCACAGTTATCTGCTGTTAAGAAGCAGATAACAGCCTTGTATGTATTGTCCTGGTAAATAGAAAAGACAAAGCAGTACTACAACGTCATATGAATGTAAGCAAATGTGTGAGTCTTACTGAAACCGTATTCGATGTACAGCTGTGAGAAATGAAAATCAACTAGATGAATCTTAGAAGCAGAGATGAATCCAAACGAAAACACTCTGTAATCTCTCAAGGCAGAGAGCTAAACTAATGCAACCAATGAAATTCCTTCAACCCCTCGAAGCAGAGATGAGCCAAACACAACTGCTCAAACTTCTGTCTTCGCTCAAGCTGATGAACCAATTGCAGCTACCTTTGTAAAGATACGATGTCCCTGTGGTGGAATTTGTGATTAGGCCATTAATTAAGAGATGGCCTGCCACGAGCAAAGCCTGGCTGAAGAATGTAACCAATAATGGGAGGCCCCAAAATGAACATGAACCAGAAACATGAACACCCAAGCTGCATCAGTGGCTTTCTGATAAGAAAGGGAAGAGGAATGAAAGCATAATTTTCTCAATCATCTAGAAATCTAAAACAACATATCAATTACCTGCAGGAGCATAGTGGGAGCACCGGCTACCATGTGATTCCTGGTACTCCTCATTTGTGCAGCAGAAGAGGGGCTCTTGGCAGCTGTCGCGTGATTCCTTATACTCCTCATTTGTGCAGCAGAGGGGCTGTTGGCATTGGTGATGTCCCAAAAGGTCCTCTTCCGTCCAGTTGTGGCTGCAGGTGACGAAAATCTATAAGAATGAGAAGGGCTCTTAAGATCAACATCTCGAGTATTTGGAGATTGTACTCTTCTTCCCATTCTGACTGATGGAACACATACATCTTGAAGCATTGAGTTAGTTTTACTCCCTACTGGCTTGGAAGGAACAACTTTTCTTAGCCTCTCAAAAGGTGCCTTTGCAGAAGCACATGGGATCATTACTGTGGATTTCAGGGAATTAGTTTTCTCATTTGTCTGTGTAAAGTTCAGAATTCCTTCATGCCCTGGAGGAGATGGGGATTTTGGCATTGGGTGGTTGTTCAGAAGGGATTTTTGGCAAAGCTTACGAATGAAATCCTCCTTATGTCTGAGTTGTACACTATGCTCACGCTTTAGATCCATGAGAGATGCCTTTAGCTTCTTTTCTTTTACAGTAAACTCCTTGTTTAAATTTTCCGTGTCCATTTCCAATGTTCTGATTTTCCTTTTGAGCTCCTTGATTATTTCTTCTGGATGTTTGCTGCCATCAGTAAGGGATACTCGTCTTGAGATTGGTTCAACCGTAAAGCATTGAATTTTCTTTGAATGATGCCCATCGGTCATTTGGATCTCTGCTGCAGATGGAGTTGAAGGTGAGCCAGGAAGAAGAAGAGAGGAAGAGGGCATAGCAGGGGAGGATGATATGGACTGGCTTTGTACAGCAAGTAATTTTTGTTGATACTGAGCAATCTGCATTCTCAACTTCTGATTCTCCTTCTGAACTTCATGCAGCAGCTTTACCTGCTCACTTTCAGATTCGGGAACTTGGAACTCCTCATTTGCAATGCAAGCCTGACAAACAAAGGTATAAAGTGCTTCATACGTCAATGCGTTGATCTCAACTAACAAAACCAATTTCTACTTAACTGGATATGAATAAATGCTTACCTTTGTGCGTATCTCTTTTGCCCGATCTGCCCAGTGAAGAGTGTTTTGAGTTTCTCCGAAGCTCTGAATACTAGGACTGATATTTGCAATCATGACTGTATGACAAGCCCCTCCCAATGAATCCTGCAATTATACATATCATCAAAAGCATCTTTGCCTGTCTTTTGTAATGTAAGCAGGAAACAGGAGGATAGCCAAGAAAGCGCATGGCATTGAAATAGTTCTACATAGGACAAAGAAACCATCGGTGATCAGGTTTGAAGGTCGCCTTTTAAAATTCCAAAAACAAATAAAAACATTTTTCGGTTTTCTGTGGTTTCTAAACCTCTCTGCAACATGTGCGGTATCTACTAGTTGTCTGGGCAAAGACATGAAAGAATTGAGAGAGATCAGAAACAGGAGGGAGGTTTCAAACAAGCATAAATGTGTTTGAAGAAATTTTATCCATCCATACCTTGAGGAGTTGAGTGAGCTTTGAATTTCTATAGGGTATATGTTTCTTCCCTTCCACCAAGCTATTTATACAGCTGCTCAGTGCCAAGAGGGAACGGTTTATGTTGGCTCCTTCTAGGGATCTGACCGTTCGGAGATCTGTTGCTAAAGCTCTTTCAGAACCAGCCAAATCTATTAGAGATAACTTTCCAACACGGGTAACAATATTAGAACCCTCCTTCACTTTGTACTCTGCTACAACCTACAGAATCAAACAGACCAAAAAATATTCAATGAGACTGGGCCAATATATCCTGAGGAGTCATGTTCTAACCATGGATGATTGGAAACAAAACAAACCTGCAAGATAGCATGAGATCTAGATGAAGTCTCATTCATTCGAGTGGGTTCAGTGGTTCTATTCTGGTTACCTCGCTGAAGCAATGCCATGACCTTCAACAACAAAGGATGGCTAGAGAAATTACGATAAATTTTATCTAAATATATACACAATTATTTAAAACTGTCAAGAAGAGAACAGCATACCTCGTCAGTAGAGAAAGCCTGATATTGAGTGAGCCCAGCCGCCACAATTCCCTGAAGCATAACAGCATCAATAAATTGCTTAGCGGATCAGATGAAACAGAATTGGACAATGAAATCTTTGTTTCAATGAATACCTGCTTATCTTCTCTCAGAACAAGAGGCCTGCCAGGAGAGAGCAAATCTCTGACCATTTCATTATAGACCTCAAGATAAGAAAGGCGAACTACATGCTCTCCATCACGACTCCGTTGTCTAAGCTTCATAAACAAGTCCTTTATGGCCAAAACCATCACTCCTGGATTATTGACAGTACCTAACATCGTATAGGTCTTGCCTGCACCAGTTGCTCCATAACAGAATACAGATCCGTTTCTTCCTTGCAAGACACCCTCTACAAGGTCTGCTGTGCTGCAACACAAAGCCACACATTGAATTCACATCATTATCGATGAAATGCACAATAAACAAACTGTATTTAAAGCATTGACAAATTGGGGTTTGAAAACTTGATTCAACCTTTAGCAGGTTATTACTATTATAAACATCAAAACATCAAATTCCTGTTATAAACGTTACTATTATAAGGATTGAGTAAGTCTAAGGATTGAGCCCTAGTAGTAAGTATGTCTATGTTTTGAAATACAAATAGAAACAGCTATTTTCTATGTTATGAGTTAATCTAAACTGTAATCTAAGAATTCGGTTGGTTTGATGTAGCCGTGCAGATATTGCAGGTTTCCACCTTGTTAGGGTTGCTAGTTCAATTCATATGGAATCAACAAAAGGAATGAATTCCAGCAATGGAATTATAATTCTAACTCAATTTCTGCAGAACCCTGAAGAGCTCTGTAACAGCACATTCAAAAATGGGGATTTTAATAGGTTAACCTATCCCATAATTCTTAATGAATTCCTCTTGGAGCACCTAAGAAATGGAAGCCATAAAATGGCAGCTCTGAAACTGGAACCTGAAACTCTCTTTGTTTCCCTAAAAATTCCAACAGATTCATTCAATTCACTCATCCTCTTGCAGGGAATCACTAGTTCAATTTCTACTCTACTCCTCAAACCCATCTTTGGTAAGACATATCGCTTCAGAATCTGAGACCTTACAGTTTTTGAAAGATGCTACAAGGCATACGCTTGAAAACCTATACCATTATTATTAGGGAATTCCTCTTGGAGCACTTAAGAAATGGAGGCCATAAACTGGCAGCTCTGGAACTGGAACCTGAAACTCTCTTTGTTGGCCTAAAAATTGCTGCATGTGCATTGGATGCCCTAGTCCTCTTGCAGGCAATCACTAGCTCAATTTCTACTCCGCTCCTCATAACCCATCCATGGTAGGACATATACTTCAGAATCAGAGACCTTTAAGTTTTCCAAAGATGCTACAAGAACATACACTTTGAGAACTAGGTGAAAGAATCTACTTACGTGCAGTTGTAAACCTCTTGCTGGCTTGTTGTGTCTGGGAACGCAACATCGAATGTAAAATGCCTACCCCTGACCCTCTTCAGCCTGAGATAATCAGTCTCCAAGCCGTATTCTGTTATATAAACATCCCTCTTGTTTACAATCCTGACACAGCTAGTTGAACCAGTTTCTTTCTCCTTTTTCGCCATGGGCCGCAATCTCACGTACACCATAATCCTAGCCCCCAATTCCCCATTTCTACCCCCAACTTCTGATATAGTGTCCAACTGACCTGGACCACGGATACTTTTTGTTTCCTTCTGCCCAACCCCTATCATGGTGAGCCTTCTGGCTACCCCTGTAGTAGTTCTCGGTGGATTTTGACAAGAATAAGTCAACCGTTCCAGCTTCAAATCCCTATCCCTCTGCTCTCTAGTCCAGTTACTCTGTATTGGATTGCAGGCCCTCTTGGCATTATCAGCTACAGAGTCAGCACTATCCTGCCTTTTCCGATCTGATTCTTCTGGGGTTTTCACAATGGAAACCTTCGATTTTCTTTTTTCCAAACAACCCAATGGAGCCAACGCTGGGTTGAAGAGATCAACGCTCGGATGACTGGTTTTCAAGGGCGGGTTTAACTGCTGCTTCGTAGCGTTGTTCTCATGGACCTGAGCAATGGATTTCATCTTTTCCTTGAGATTATGATGAGGAATCTTCATAAACGAATATTCAGGATTGAGATCCTGGTCATCTCCATTGTTCTCACCCTTCACACGAGCTCTCATAGCCTTGGGGCTGCTCACTGAATGTGACCGTGTGGTAACAGGCATGATTATTTACCCAGAACTATACTGCCCAGAAAGCAGAGAAATAGCCCTTGAAATCAGCATCCGAAAGAAAAATAAGCCTTAAAACCGATAACCACTTACTTCTTCACCTCCGCCTGTCAATCAATACAACGATTTTTGAGATCGTTGTGGTTGTGTCAATCAATACAACTATTTTTGAGATCGTTGTGGTTGTTCTGAAATAAATGGAAGCCTGTGAACAAATTGCAGAAGCCTGTAATAAAGAAAGTAGGTGAAATGGCAACAGAGATGAGAAAATGGACATTGAAGATGATTGGCGATCGATTTGGAAACTGCAAAACGATCGAAAGAAATGACAGAGAACCGTGCTTACTTCGAGCTGAGGTCAAGATGCAGGGGAGATATTTGGCCGTCCGATCTCAGGTCAAATCGACAACGAGTGTCGGACCCTTTTTTGAATTCAAAATATACAACGGTCATCTTTTAACGGTCATAGTTTGACCAACTTTGGAGTTATGAGATCCTCGAGGCCGTTTTCTAGGGAATGGATAGATAGCCCCCGTGCGTGCGTTCCAAATGTTATAAAATATATCGTACGAATAATTTGCAGAGACCCAACGGTCACGGTGCCCTTCTGCCATTATTATCCGTTGAGACTGTCGACACTATATAGGTTAGGTGTAGCCTTTAACATTATGAGACACTGTACATAATGAATTAGTGTTTGTACTATATCGTTAACGCTAATTCTCAGGTTAAGCAACAAAACAACAAGAAGTTTTATGTAGGGGTAATAGTTTGAACGGTTGAGAGGGAGGTCTTGCATTCTTCCTATTCAAAGGAGGTTTTGCATTTTTCCTATTCAAATTGAGTTCTTGAAGATATATTTGGTTTGTTGTGATTCAAATTGAGTCCTTGAAGATATATTTGGTCTGTTGTGATGAGGTTAAAAGAGTAAACGCCTCATTAGTGAGACTCCCTTACGATTGTGTCTTTTCATTAGTGGGACTTTCTCATGATTGTGTCTTTTGTGTCTAGGCTCTTGCTAAGTCAATTTATTGGTATATCTGGCTTATAGGCTATTGGATATACTATTGGGTTATAGTAGCAGCTAGTTGGTTTGATTATGGGTAACCATAGTTCAAAAAATAAACAACCACCTATGTAGTTGTGTTTTAAATGTTTTATATGCTTCTATAGAAAAATAGGTTAATCTTGTATCAAAATAATTTTTTTCCTTTACAAATTTGATAAAATTGTAGTAGAAATCTCAAACATGATTAGAGTTTTACTATGATCCAAGTTCATGGATGGTGGAATGATGTCTCTAATAGTGTTTCCCCTTTCCCAATTCTAAATCCATTAAGATCCTTTTCCCAATTCTAAGTCCATTAAAATCTTTTAAAATTTGATCAAAGCTAGGAATTGATTGAAACTATAATTCCTTATGTTCCCTGATTCCAATGATCACAAAGAAATTTATTACAAAATTAGATAGCTCTTATGTAGATTAGATGACCTGTTTTGATGGAGCATCCGCCAATGGAGGTGAAGCTTATGGGGTTGGCGGTGTTATTAAACACCCTAATTCTACAATGCACAGGTGGTATTTAAATTGCGGGATAGGGACCAATACAAAAGCTGAACTCTTGGGTGTTTGGGCAACTCTCTTTCTCGCAAAGCAGTGGAATATTCAAAGGATTTAGATTTTGGGGGACTCTAAGGTCGTGATTGATTGGTTAAATCACAAAGAGAAGCTATAGGCGGTCGACATTGAAGGATGGAAAAAAAGAACTGAGATCTTGATTTTGTCATTCCATGGAATCCACTTCCATCACATCTTCTAGGAATTTAATATAGAAGCCGATGAACTTTCCAAGAAAGCGCTACAAGCTCCAAAAGGCCTACTTTTTTATTACGCTTGGGAGATGGGATCAGCAGGTCCTATCTCATCTTTAAACCTATTCTAGTGTTGGTAGGATGGTGGCATGAAATTCTGGCAGTTTTTAAATATTTTAAAATTTTGGATTTCTTAGGTATTTTGTGTTGAAACTTTCTTTATTGTATTACCAGTTTCTATCTTGGAGATGGCTGTCAGTAATTGGCTTAATTGGTTTTTGTATTGAGTCTATTGGTTTGATTTCAGTGATTTCCAACGGATGGAAACCCTTTGTTTCAAAGGTTCTTATATATGAGATGTAATAAATTATATATTAATATAATTGGTGAGAATTTTCTATTGAAAAAAAGATGGCTCTTACATTTACATCCAAATGACTTACTGTAAAAACTTTTATATTTATCAAATCTTTAATTTCATGTCAACTCATTTTAAGACTATGTTTGACTTCAAAAATATATTTTACTTCAATGTATTCTCAATAAACATTCTTTCTTTAACAATTAGTAATGTATTCAATGAAAATATGTTTCTTGAGGATGAACAATGTATTCATTCAAAATGTGCATTTATAAGAAAATGTAAACAATCATGGTATTCCTTACAAAAATCTTGCTTATATGAAATATCTAAAAATAATTATAAATATGTCCCAATGCTCGGGATGGCATGATTAAATTAGTATGATTTATATATATATAAATTAATATAATAATAATAGAATGTTTAAAGGATATTTCTTTTTGCCAATTTTCTTATAAATGTTTCATTATTATTTATTATTATTGAACTAAAATGATTCTATCTTATTTTTTTTATTTTTTAATCTCGATTTAATTTTTTCATAATATTTGTTTTTATCATAATTTTTTTAGTATTGTTATTATTAATGAATATAATAAATATATATTATATAAAGAAAAAATAATTTAAAAATATATTATTAATTTTTTTATTTATTTAACCCTGAAATATATATTATATAAAGAAAAAATAATTTAAAAATATATTATTAGTTTTATTTATTTATTTAACCTATTATAAGTTATTGTTTATTAACTTAATATCAAAAAATCAATTGTTATTCTAAATTAATAAATTTTTATTAAAAAAATATTATTTGTTATCTTATTGTTTATCTTATCTTTATACTTTATTATTCAAACCAATCTAAAAAATATACTTAAAAAAATAATTTTTTATTATCAAATAATAAAAATCTATTATAATATATTATTCATTTTTAATATATATAACTATTAAAATAATTATTAAAAAAATATTTTTTTATTATCAAATAATAAAAATCTATTATAATATATTATTAATTTTTAATATATATAACTATTAAAAAAATTACTCTTTATATAATTTAAGTTTATGTTTTCATCTACCTTTTCTTCTCATCTTTATTTAAGATCTTTCCAACCAAATTTTATATATCTTAAACACTTCATTTCACTTTTACATCTATTTTTATGTACACTTTTATGAAATAAATTCAATAAAAACATTTGAACAAATTCAGGAACCTACTCTCACCCTACACAATTTTATTAAATGAATTTAATATTATCAATAAAAACATTTAAACAAATCCAAAAAACCTACTCTCACCTTACACATTTATGCTTTTTACTTTATAACAATCATTTAAAAACCAAACGGTGTAATCATAGAAGATATTTCAAAACCAAACGTTGTAATGATAGAGAAGCACTTTATGTCCCAATAAGTGGGAAAATAAAGAGGCACAAACAAAATTTCAAAATTTCAAAAGTAAGGACCATTAAATCGAAAAGCCAAAATTGACCCACCCATGAATTTCTGCAATAATGATATAACCACTTCAGAGTTCATGAATCATACACGACTTTCAACGATATTAATATATTTCAAATGAAGCTTATCTGATTAGTAATTGATAGTCAATAATGATATAACCACTTCAGAGTTCATGAATCATACACGACTTTCAACGATATTAATATATTTCAAATGAAGCTTATCTGATTAGTAATTGATAGTATTTGCATTGGAGGCAACATCATCAGCATCATGATTTGTGTTTCAGATAGTGCAATGGTCAGAGTTACAAGCAATTGAAAGTTCCACCAAGGAAGAATGTTTTCAAAAGTGATAATTAAACTTCATTGTCAATCTTTTCCATTTGTATATTCATTATTCTAACATTAGGATTATTTGGAATTATTTTTTAATTTAAAGAAAAGCATATATAAGCATAGATTGTTAATTAATATATTTTGGAAATTAGAGAAGGGAATATCAAAGAGAAATGAGGTGGATAAATTGCAAAAAGAAAATGGCTAGAATTTTTTTTAGTTATTTTCACTCATATTTATTTGGGGTTATAGAATTTAGAAGAATAGAAAGTGAAATTATGTTTACTTAAAGAATGAAGGTTTGTTTGATTTTTGAGATTAAGTTCATTGTTTATAGATTATCAAAATGTTTCACACAAATTTGCACTCCAATATATAAGACTAGATATGTTTTGAGACGATAGGGATTTGGGTCAACAAGTTTAGGAGGACAAAACTTTATGAGAGGGTGGATTAAAAGCATGTTAAGGAAAGTAGTATTTGGGGGAGGTTGCATTAGTGTGACACGAGGTGGTTGAAAGTTGGAAGGAGAAGGATGGACATATCATTTGTTGCCAACAAGTAGTGGCATTTGATGGTTGTAAGACATATTTTACAACTTGGATTGGATAATTGTCAATAAATAAAATTTATCATTTTCAAGAGCATGGTGAAAAGAATATTGTGATGAAAACAAGGATTTTCTATGACTTAAGATTGGAGTAACTTAATATGTTATTACTATAAATTTGTACTACTACCTTTTATATATTTGTGGTTAAAGATGAAAATTGTAATTTGATTTATGCACTCTTTTTGCTACAAAACACAATCTTTTCTAAAAGTATTATTGAATGTAGCAATAACACACAAGAAACCAAATTTGAACATAAATAATAATGCAATTCATAAAAAGCAATGCTTTAACAATACACCATCAACACCACTAATTATATAAGATTATGATATTTTTGCCATTTTTGTGCTTCTTACTATGTTAAACTATATATTCAATTTTTAATCAACGAAAAAAAATCCCAATCAATGATGAAGATAACCCACGCTTGTGATTTAAATTAGCAATCTCATCCATCCACAAATATTGAATTAGTGTTACTTATCCATTGTTACGATGACCTTTTGATTCTTCTCAACCACACCTGCTTTTTGGGCAATATAAAATGTGTAGTAAACCAAATAATGATTGTATGTGTGTGTGTCATTATGTATAGAGTGAGGTGGAAGAGTAAACAAAGAAAAGAAAGTGTGTTGTGGGTAAAGCATCAAGTAGTCCATTGGTTGACATTTGATAGATTAGAAGCTTGACTATCATTTGTAAAATATATGTGATGCATACAAAGACCATTAAAAAAACACAGTGGTCTTACACATGTCTATAAAATAATATACCGACAAATGAAATTTTTATTTTGCAAATTGATAGTCTATGATGCAATTAACAAATGGTTGGAGGATCAAGTGTAGAACCAATGGCCACAACCTTACACATTGTCATTTGAGAGAAATAAGTTTCTTTCTTTTGGTTACATCTATAAGCGGAGTCGAGAGGATGCTTATGGTGCTTGTGTTGTTATGTCGTCATGAGCACATAAGAGTGGCGCTAGGGGCCATGTTGATGGTGTAGATGTGCATTCAAAGGAGGAGGAGGGAAATAGAACTATCTGGAGAGAAGCATAAAATATATCCTCGAGTACTTAGATTTTTCATTTTCTTTTGAATCATCTTTTACGTAGAAAATGAATGGCTTGTTGGAGACAGATGTTTCCCTCAATGATCCAAAACAAATATGAAATATACATTGAATGGTTATGGTTTAGATCTTAAAACAATAATTGGAAAAAGAATGGTACATGATATAATACAAAAGGGTTGAAGAGGTTATGGAAGCAGAGTTAGTTTCTATTGAAGTTGATGATGATGCTACAGAAGCTACTTAAGAAGCAACATAATTAGAGTTTGAGAAAAACATTCCAAAAAGAAAAAGGCTACCAAAGAGGATTTCAATGATATGGAAGTGAATAAAGAGGCATGAGGGAGTTATTTTTATTGTGAAGGGCCCCACACTAACTCAAATAGCTACTACTCACCCACAAGGATTTTGAACTACCACAAAAGAGCCACCAAAATGTAAATAGATAATAAGACAAAAAACCTTAAAGCAAAACACTACTAGTGAAAAGATGAAATGGGAGAGAGAGTGTTGCAAATGGGGAGCTCAAGCTACATATGGGGAGATGAAGGGACAGGGTTGCCTATCCTTCCAACTGCAATAACAAATCTCAACACTTCTGATAAACCCATGCACATCAACTAAGGGTTATTTGGCAAATATTAATGAGAATTTTAATCAATTTTTTGTTGAGATAGTTGTGAATCACCCAAAGAGCCAAATGTCATTGTGATTTCTACAATTTCCAAAAATAAAACATTGAATATAACCATTCAATTTGGATATTTTCCTTCAAGTTTCTCCCAGGTAAATTTTGTTGTCTATCATTGTTAATTCTCTATGTGATTGAAGTTGGTGTATAACCTTTTTATTTTGTTTTTTGTGTGTGTGCATTCCACCCAAGAGAAATGGAAAATGCTTTGAACAACAATCTCCCTAAGTCACTTTGATGGCAATAACTTTTCATTACTCCTAGACAATCCATATAATTGCCAGAGGAGATTGACGATTAAGGTTAGTGTATTGTTGTGTAAGGTGCCAGATATATTATAATAAGCATAAACAAAAATATTGCAGCAAATACCAGCGAAACAAAAAATTATATAGAATCACAACACCAAAAATGATACATTTATTGAATGAAATCTAAGTTCATTTTCCTCTTCAAGGGGGAAACCTCCACTAGAGCACAACTCTATTACAATAATTCTCCAGACAATACCTTCTCATGTATTTTACTCCTATTTATACTAATTCTATCTTCTAATGAACATTCTAGAGAAAGATCTTTCTAGAAGCGGAAGCTTCTATTAAGTATTCTTACATTAGACTTGTTCACATTATTAAATAGGCCTTACTAACTAATGTCAACCTTTATTACATAGAAAATATATATTCTACCTATATGATGGGTTAGGGAGGTTAATTTCCTAACATGCCCTCCCCCTTGAAGAACAACCTTGTCCTTAAGGCTTGAGATGAAGAAATTGATGCAGAATGGTAGCCGACTCCCAGGTGGCATCTTCTAGAGTTGTACATTTCCATTAAATTAACACTTCCTTGATGTTGCTTGATAGAGACGATGCTCCTGTTAGTCCAATATTGTTTGTGTTTGCTACCAAATGGAACCTTCTTCATCCAACTCAGGGGCATTGGTTCGAGTCTGGCACTTAGTTCCAATCATTTTCTTTCAACGTGACATGAAAAACAAGATGGATATTAGAATCACTGGGCATAGCTAATTGGTAGCCTGCAAGCCCCACTCGCTTGAGAATTGTATAAAGACCATAAAACTTGGAGGCAAGTTTCTAATAGTGTATAGCTTTGAGTGAATTCTACTTATAAGGTTGCAGATGAATAAACGCCTAGTCCTTTCAGTGAATTTGTGTTTGTAATGACCATGATTTTCTTGTTGCTTCATGTGATGTTAAGTCGGGACCAAATTTTATTTGAGGGTATGGAGAATGGTCAGTCGAACTATAAGATTGTTGTCAACCTTTTGAACATTGGAGACACTTGGCATGTATGAGAAAACTGACAGTGGACTTTGCTCGTAGACTGCTTCAAAAGGAGTCAAGCGACTGGCAGTATGGTAAGATGTGTTCTACCACCATTCATCTAGGGGTAACCATTGAGCCCACTGATTTGTTTGTTGGATTCAAAACATCGCAAATATGTTTCCAAACACTTGTTGACAACTTCAGTTTGTCCATCAATCTAGGGATGATAGGTAGTTTTGAGATGCAATTGGGTTCCCTAGATCCTGAACAATTCTTATCAAAAATTGTTGGTGAAAGTTGGATTTTAGCCAGAGACAATAGAATGAGACATGACATGGAGTTTGAATATATTATCCATAAAAATTTGATCCATTGTGGATGCGGTGAACGGGTGTTGAAGAGCACATAAATGAGCATATTTGGAAATACGATCGATTACCACCATGATGACTGGCTTATTCTATGATTTATGTAAGCCAACAATGAAATCCATATAAACATCCCTTCAAATAGTAGAGGGAATCGAGAGTTATTGGATTGTGCCTGGAGATTTGATTGTTTCACCCTTATTGCATTGATAGGTATCACATTCAACCAAAAAGGTGTGGATGTCATGTTTCATACCATCCTAGAAAAAATAACTTTTGATCCATTCATAGGTTTTGGTAAACCTTGAGTGCCTAGCTGCGGGTGAAGCATGCAACTCAGAGAGCACCGTGGATTTAAGGTTCCATTGTTTGCTTAAATATAGACGACCTTTATAGAGAAGCTCTTCATTTTGTGATGAGTACCCTAGAGAAGCTTGAGGATCTTATTGCAATTTTTGGATCAGGATAAAAAAATTGGGGTCTTGCAACCATTCTTGGTGAACATCTTGAAGCCAATCTGCTACAATGAATGAGAGGGAAAAGAGGGACCCTTCTTCTTCATATTTCATTGAAAGAGCATTAGAAACCACATTTTCTTTTCCCTTCTTCTAGATGATCTCATAATCATATCCAAACAACTTGGTCACCCATTTTTGCTACTCCAAGGATGAAATTATTTGTTCCATAAAATACTTGAGGCTACGATGATCAGTTTTAATTTGGAAGCGTTGACCCAATAGATAAGGATGTCATAGATCTACTGCATGCAAAATAACCAACATTTTATTTTCATAGGTTGATTGGCCCAAATGTCCTCTAATAGTTTTTTTCTAGTAAAATCCAAAGGTTTACCATCTTGCATGAGGACTTGCCCAATTCCTTTCCCTGACGCATTGTATTCCAAGACAAAAGTCTTGGTGAAGTCGGGTAGTGCCAAGACAGGGGTTGTGCACATAACATCTTTAAAGGCTTGGAAGGATTGATCAGCTACTAGAGTCCAACTGAAAGAATTATTTTTAAGGAGGGAAGTGAGAGGAGCTGCAATTTGTTCCATAATTCCAAACAAACTTGTGATAATAGAGTGTAAACCCAATAAACCACACAATATTTTAAGAGTTTTAGGGTGGGGTCAATCATTCATAGCTTCAATGTTCTTAGGATCCACCCATACACCATTCTTACCTACAATATGACCCAGGTACTCAACTTCAGAGGTGTTAAAAACACATTTAGATTGTTTGAGAAAAAAAAATTCTTAGACAATAGATGGAGAACTTGATCCACATGGGCGAGATGGGCTTGCCAAGTTTTACTATATATGAGAATATCATCAAAGAAAAATAAGAAAAAATGACGGAGGAAAAGACAGAAGACATGATTCATGAGACTTTGAAAAGTGGAGGGGGAATTACACAAGCCAAAGGGCATGACCAAGAACTCATAGTGACCCTCATGAGGGAATTACACAAGCCAAAGGGCATGACCAAGAACTCATAGTGACCCTCATGAGTTCTAAAGGAAGTCTTGGGGATGTATTCCTCTTTCATGTGTATATGGTGGTAGCCAGAATGGGATGTCTTCCTCTTTCATGTGTATCTAGTGGTAGCCAGAATGGAGATCAAATTTTGTAAAGTATTGGGCACCACACAATTCATACAAAAGGTCATCAATGATAGGAATGGGAAATCTGTCTTTGGTTGTGAGTTTGTTGAGAGAATGAAAATCAAGACACATGTGTCAAGTGCCTTCTTTCTTAAGTACTATGACTATTGGAGAATAATAAGGGTTGGTACTAGGACGGATAACACCTGCTTCTAGCAATTCTTGAACAATATTCTCAATTTCATTTGGATAACACCTGCTTCTAGCAATTCTTGAACAATATTCTCAATTTCATTTTTCTAGTCAAAGGGATTATGATAAGGGCAAACATTGGGAGGAATATTGTCAGGTACTAGAGGAGTGGAATGATCATGGGCACCATGGGAAGGGGGAATTCCATGGAAAGTGTTAAAGATAGCTTGGTGTCGGGAGAGTATAGATTGGAGGTCAAGGTGCACAAAGGTTGTCTCAATGAAGTGAATGGAATGGAGTTGGTCAATAATACTAGAATGACCTTTCTAAGTATCTTTCCATTTGATGGGAACTGATGATCTCAGGTGAACCTATTGTGATGCCTTGGAATTTAGATGGGAACTGATGATCTCAGGTGAACCTATTGTGATGCCTTGGAATTTATATTTTTATCCATCCTATTGGAATTACATGGTTAGGTCCTTAAAGTCCATGAGGATGGGTTCGAGAGTGCATAACCATTCAACATCGAGCACAATGTCATAGTTTCCCATGTCGATAGAAAACATATGATATTTCAAGTGGTACCGACCAATTTGTAGGCGCACCTTTTCACAACGCCTACCATATTTCATGGCACTTCCATTGGCAATCATGATTTCAAAATTGTTGACTACAAAGATATAGCAATAGATTTCCTAGGAAATGTGATGAATAAAATTATGGGTGTTGCCACTATTAACGAGGATTATGACTTTCTTGTTATTAATGTAGCCAATTAGCTTGAGGGTTTGGGGACAAGAGAAGCCAGTGAGGGCATACAATGAAATCAGTAGTTCAACTTCTGGTGGGTCAAAGGGTGTAGTGGGATCATCTGTTGGGGGTAGTTCTTCCACCGGGGAAACTTCGGTCTCCGCATAAGCAATATCCTCAAAAATGGCCATAAAAATATTATGTTCCTTACACTTGTGCCCCATAAAATATTTTTCATCACAATTATAGCAAAGACCCTTAAGTTGGAATTCAATCATTTCTACTCGAGTTAATTTCTGGATCTTGATAGGAGTGACATGAGGGGTAGGATTGGTAGGTCGGTATCGAGGAAGAAAAAAGGGTTTTTAATTATGGGAAAAAAAACATGTTGTGCTTCCTTGGCACATTTAGTAGCTTCCAACCAAGTCTCGGGGTGAGCCATGAAGACCTGGACTTGGATTTCATCCTTTAGGCCATTGATAAAGCATTCACTAAAAAAGGCATTAGACATACCCTCCACTCTGAAATCCAAGTGCTCAAATGTGACGATAAAGTATTTCATGGTACCAAACTACTTCAACTTGGTCAAGTGGCCTAGATGGTGTGTGTCAGTGCCAAAGCATTCATAAAGTTTGGGCACATATTGTGTCCAAGCAACATACCCTTAGCGTGATTTTTTACGTCATTGCCAACATTGCCAGCATTTAGGATCCAGATGGAGGACAAATTAACGAAGTTCGGCCAACTCATCAGTGATGCCATGCAAAGAGAAGTAATGTTCCATTTAATTGAACCAACTAGTGGGATCCGAGCCATCAAATTTGTTTACCTCTACTTTCAGAAGACGCAAATCACAATGAAGGGGGTTGGACTGAAAAGTATAGGAATTGGAGGAAGCAACACCTTATGGGTTAGAAGGTTGTTCATATGAGGTAAGACATCTAGGAATATTCAGTAATTCCATTATCTTAGCAGCAAAGGATTCAAGGTGGTTATCGATGTGGGCATCGATGTCCTACTTCATGTCATGTTTCATGTCTTCCATTTTGGCATCTATGGTGGAATGCATGGAGGAATTGATGGTGAAAATATTGGCATTGATTGGTCTCATTTCCTTCTAGGTTATGGGGAGATCATAGGACAGGGCATTGAGGCAGTTTTCAAGGTCTTGGTGCTTATTATTAATTGTTTGATTATTTTTATTTGTTTGATTATTATTGATTATTTAATTACTGTTATTAATTTAGTTTTTTTTGTAATTGTTACTTTTATAATATTTAAGTATTGATGAGATTGATTAATAGTATAAGTATATTTCGCAACATATTAATCATGAGAGAAAAAACATGTAAATATAAATGCACTTGCCCACTAACATTCAGTCAATTTCACACCATGACTAGAGAAAAAACCATCTATCCATAAACACAACTATGAAAATTTACTACACTATCATTCCAACAATTTCACACTATGGAAGTAAAAAACCATATATATATAAACGTGATGATGAGATTTTAAATTAAAGCATACAATAGCCATGTTATTTTGTTCTACCCTTGAAACAAGTGGTACGCTGTCAAACTAGGGAAATGTCAACTTTGTATATGAAATTGCATGAAAAATATCTACACATAAGGAAAATAAATGAATCCAATGTCAGAAGTTGATTGAATTGTTGTATGTACCCTCTTCATATGCTAAAATTTTCATATCTTTCATTATTCTTTCATATCTTCATATACTTTCGATCTTCATCAATGGGCTTATGACTATAAGCATTTAACCATATGCAAGAATAAGAAACCATATTTAATAATCACATATATTACGCTAGTGTATATTAGCATAATAGTTGAGAATATATTGATAAACTTACAAAGTATCCTTTGTTATAGACTCTCCATCTTGATTCAAAGAATATGTAACAATTGATTTTTTTCTATCATTTCATGCTTATACATAAGAAAAATATAAAATCAGTTAAGTTCATTAATGTTTGACAAATGAACACAAAAGTATGTCAATGTGCTAGCTTATTAGGGGTATTTTGAGGTAAAAAATGGGTCTCAAAGCAAAAACAAAAAATGTACTATCAAAATCAACTTTAAAATAACCAATAGGATTCAAGATGATGATGTCAACCATAAGAGTAAATATTTTTGGAGGGAAAGGAAGAAAATTATTATTTTTTAATCGTATTTTCGACTTATCTCCTTGTAGGTTTACTCAAATGTCAAGTGTAGGCACTCATTGGATGCATAATTAAATTATGCATCCAACAAGTACCCACTTTGCACACTTTTGATAGACCAATAGTGAGATAAATTAGAAATACATGAAAATAAACATGTTTTTCATGTATTTCTAGTTAATCTCATTGTGGGTCTATCAAAAGTATGCAAAGCAGATACTCTTGGATGCATAATTTAATTATGCGTCCAATGAGTGCCTACACTTGAAATTTGAGTAAACTTATAAGATAAGTCGAAAATATGATTAAAAAAAAGTTTTATTTATTTTCCTTTCAAAATTCATAACTCTTATTTTATTATTTTCCTCAAGAGGCCCATTTTAGACCTTGTTACCACCCGAATTGTACAAATTGGTGAAATCCCTAATCCACAAGGTACAATTCGAGGGACAACCTCTAGGAAGGTCACCATTGTCACCTCAACAACCTATCCTCTACAATTTAGGTTGGCTCTCCTCTGACTCAAGGGGGGTATCCCTACTAAGATTACTAAGACCGAGCAATGAAGCACAAGATGAAGTTGTGAGTCGTCTTAATAAAACGGGGTTTTGGACTTTTGAGGTTTGTTTGGAAGAAGTGATGGAGGGATATAGATATGAGTGCCAAATCCAACTAGGGAAATGGAGTCAAGGTGAATAAAACAAAAATAAGGTCAAGAAGAAGCTCTCCAAAGGATAGCCTATTTTCTTCAAGGATTAGGGTTTGAGATTAGAACCAATACGAAAATTAATCCCTCACCCAATGAAGATCAACAATGAGTTTTCAAGGTCTACAAGAAGGGAACTTTAACAGAAGAAAACCTTCACCACCCAAAACCAATTATGACTTGATGAAATTACTTAATACTTCAGCCAAGGGGTCATAAAGGAAGACAAATAATGGTACCAAATAGTCACCAAATCAACAAAGGAAGAAGGAAGGACAAGCCCCGGAACTTCTTCCTTCCAAGTGATAGATTTATCCCTTAATGGATTAACCTTGAAAAGCTTGTAGAAAACTTGAACATTCCACCATTAACCCTTATGCATCAAAATAGAATCAAGAAAGAGAAGCTTCAAGAGTTGAGAAGATTCATCCATATAGAAAGAAACCTTTGCACCATAAATGCTCTAAGAAAATATGTCAATTAAGCTCCAACGAGAGAGAGCTCCCAAAAATCCAACCATGAGTACAAATGAAGAAGTGCATCTCTTTGTATAGAGTGATGCCTAACTTCCTTTACAATGAAATATCATTATCTAGCGTGCTTCCTTATATTTAAGCCTAAGAAAAGTAAAATTATAACTAATCTAACACACGAATAAACTAAAAGTGGTCAATCCACATGTACAATAAACAAGATGAAGTAAACCCCGGGATATCACGTATATCCTCCAAAGGCTCCAAGAAACATGTAGATGCTCAACATCCTCTTCAAAAAGGTGTAAGTCAACCCCATAAGTCTTTCTCCAAAGTGGACACATGGATTTTCAAGGTGGAAACTTCCTCTAAGTGGTGACATAAAACCCTCCAAAGGGGGTGGCTCCTCCAAAACACCTCCATAAAAGTGTGGTATAATGTTCCATAACCTCCAAAATAAGCCTCAATTGAGTTTCCATGCCCATACCTCAAGTCAAGGTACTTCCATGAAGCATGGGGATGACATTTCTAGTAAAACTCTAGTCATAAAACCACCAAACAACCATATTGATGTCCAAATTCATGGGGTTGGTCCTCAAGATAAGCTCATTAGTCTTAAAATTGTCATTTGCACATCATCCCTTCAAACGTTAACCCTTCAAAAGTCACTTAAGTGACCCCTCCATGTCATCAAAAGTACACCCACAATTGTCATGAACATTTAAGCATAGGTCAGGCCTCATAAATGATGATAATTATCTCATAAAGTGACAAATAAAGAGAGCACTCCCTAGTTCTCCACATGGAAAGTGTAGATATCCCAACACCGCCTTAGAGGGTGTGACTTGTGCCTTCGGATATGTGAGCTACCTCGAAAAATGTGAAAATGCCCCAAAATCATGATGAAGGAAAATTGCCCAAGAAACGCCATGCCCTATAATCAAAACCATCATGCTCAAAAGATTACCCTCGTCATCAAACCATAAAAATACAAGGGGTTAGTAAATAAATTCACTAGGATTACCCTTGTCAAAATAGGGGGTAACAACTAGCTCCTACTTGGGGACATGTGCTCTTCTTGGGAGTGCACGAGAACCCCAGAATCTCATCATGTACACATTAGCTCCACAAAACAAAATCAAATGCTTAAAAGATCAAAAGCTCATTCTTGCTACATTATTGTTCACGTGAACTTATTCTTCCTACCCTACTGTAAAATGTGCCAAGTGTTGTTGCTAGGTGAAGTCATATAACCAATGTAGCCACCTTAGCATCCCATCAAACCATTGTCCCTTTCCTTTGTGCTCGATCATTATGAAGAGTAGAGAAACATTGAAATTAAGATGTTGGTCAGTTGGCACCTTCATAAACATTGGGCTAAAAGTGGACCTGGGTACCTGGGTATGTCCTTTCAATATTGTTGTATATAAATGTTGGCTAATTACTATTGTAACTCAAACTAGAATAATGATATTAATATATATTAAATATATATACCAAGTCTCCTCCAATTGGTATCAGAAAAAACTAGAATTATGCTTCTCATTAATTAGCAATCTGCCCAGCTATCCATGCCTCCACATATCCTCCAAAATTTTGATTTGCTCATTGGAGTGGTTGTGCATGGGGTGCATTAAAGCTTGAGTGAAAGTTGTTCATAGAGGTGCATGGTACCCTTCCTACGTGAAAACCTACGTGGAATCCCACATGGAAGTTTGTGTGGTACACACACACCCTGCCTGAAGTTGTCACCAAATGATTTGCAAATCCATAGGGTTGGTGCCTCTTCTCTTCTAGATTTGACATTAAACCCCTTTGGTTTGGAAATCGCCTCGACTCGTGGTTTATCCAATAGCGATGGAGACTCTCCTCTCTTATATATACGAGTATCTATTTTCTAAAGTCTCCATTACTCTTACAATAAAACTAGTTCTCCCTAAGGAATTCAAATTTAACTTCAAAGAAGGTCTCGGGTGCCACAAGAAATATGGCATCTAACACGAGCAATACATCACCCAACAAAGAGTTAAGTAATGATTTAAATGAATTAAAAATATCGATTGATGAGATCTCCATCAAACTTGGTGGTATAGATATAAATGGACTAAAAACCTCGATGGATGAGATCTCCAACAAACTCAATAGTGTAGTTAAAATATACAAAAAACTCAATGAGATAGATGATTTCTCTAGAAGACTCAGAGACATGGAAATCGGTGTAAAGATGTGGGTGAGAACCATGACATGCTCATGGACAAGTTTGCAACATTGGAAAGGTAATAAGGAATTAACTAGTCCCAAGTCCTACTCCCCTTTTCCACTACCAAAACATTCGTCCAACTTTGGGTCGTTCAACGAATTTACACTCAAGCTAAAAGTTGATGTACCAATATTTGACAAAGAAGATGATAGAGAAAAAACAAGATGGATAAATAGACTCAAGCACTATTTTGAGTTGCACTAGATGTACGACAATGAAGAGAATTAATTTCGCAGCATTGCACCTAGAGAAATCAACACGCAACTAGTTCTTGTGATGGCACTCAAAATCCCAATCAAGGGATTGAGATACATTTAGAAATATTTTTTCAAAAGATTTCAGAACATCAAAGAAAAGAAGGTCTTCTCCAAACTCAATTAGTCAGGCTCAGTGGATGAATTTTTTAATGATTTACATGTGTTGGCTACTTCTGTACCTAATTTATCAAATGATCATCTCCTACAAATTGTCATATCAAGATTGAAAGAAAACATAAGAAAGAAACTCAAACTGATAGATATCAAGGACATAGAGCAAGCACTACTAAAAGCCAAAATTGTTGAAGAAAAATTGTGGACCTCTCAACAAGCTCCTTGGTCACACTCTAAAAGACCAAGCTCAAAGTATATTCCCCCTAACAATTTGATATAATTCCTTTAAATTACACAAATAATTCAATCACCAGCATATAAGCAAATATTCAGCAGAGATTAACATTTAACTACAGCATAAAAAAGAACTTAGCAATTTCATAAACAAATTACCTGCTTCTGATGCTAATTTATCCGCTGACCTGGTTGTCTAGCCTGCTGCTTTGTTGTTGCATGATGCGCTGACCGACTCTGCCCAAATCGTGTTTCCTCCCTGCCAGCTAGGAGCAGCCTGTCCAGCTTCCTAGCTCCAGGATACCGTAAGGATATCCTGGCCCCCGTGCCCAA
>CBVK0100043979.1:173-29259 GCA_900067695.1 Picea abies
CCCAAATGGGTGCTTACAATTCTCTGCGGATCATGCTTTTTGTACTCAATAGAGACTAGGCTCAAATCTTCTAAGGTTGTAACTTCAGCCTTAGCATGTCCGAAATCTAATAAGGAATAGGAATTAAGCCGAACAGGGAAAAATGGCCATACCTTTTTTGATGACGCTTTGAGCTCTTTTCTCACTCTGGCGATTACCGTTTGTCACGCAATCTCACAACAGGCCAGCTTGTCAGGAATGAAAAGCGGTAGTGCTAGAGGAGGGAAACCTGCTCCAAAAACTCTCAAATAGGAGAATTCTTCTTCCACGTACCAGTCTGCGATATGGCTCAGATTCGCAGCAATGCTATCTGAGATGCGGGGTGGCGAAAGACCAAAAAGGGCGATGTGCAGGGGCACCACCACCCAGTTGAAAATATCATAAATGAACTTATTTGCGTTATTTTCCCACAGCTTGTCGTGGTACTCATGAACAGTTTTCTCTTGGGTTGGACTCCAAACCCAATTCATCAAAGGAAAATGCGTCATGGAGCATATTGCGTCCATGATATACGCGGACATGAAGAATCCAGATGGTTTTCCGGCTGCTTCTTGCTCCCAGTACTCTGTCACCCTGTTGAACAAACTATCGGAGAGCATTTTCGCCCAATTGAATGAGGAACCTTCCGCTAACTGAAAGATGAGAGGTACCCACTGGATGTAAAAATGCGCGGTATCCTCCCATCTGAAAAGCCGACAAGTCATCATCGCCACATACATATAGTTTGGCTCCAGTGAAGAAATTGAATACACACCCTTGTCATTCACTCTGAATGTTGCAGAACGCGAAACCCAATCTTTTATCAATCTTGGCATGGTTTTGTCAAATTCTTCGCACTCCTTCTTTTTGAAGTCTGCCAGGAATTCTGTCAAATCACAAATAAAACCAAATTTATTATATAAATCCGATCTTATTTATTCGTAGATTTACCCTAAATCTTCATTAATGTCATCAATGTTTGACGGCTTGACAAGTAGTCGGGTTATGGAGCAAGCAGCTCATCGTGAAGTGTGCAAACCTTGATGCGTGGGACGAATCTCACTTAAATTTAAAAAATCAAATCTTATGGACTTAAATCATTTCCTCACTTTCCGCCGCATCGTGAATTTCCCTTTAACATTCTGACTTTACAACTCGCGAGACTGTGAGTGCCAATTTAGCTTAATTAACAATAACCGTGATTTGACGCATCCTTAATTATATAATTAACTTAATCGCTATATCGCGACTCAGGAATTCGAGGACAGATTTTTGGGAAAATGATATGCCGAGTCGCGATATCGCGATGTAGCGATAATTAAGGTTCAAATTAAGAGAAGGAAATCTTATATTAGGCGACTAATTAATCTTGCCATAATCATGTCGCAGATTTGTGAATCGGGGTTTTGGACATTTTAACTTTATGAAAGAAAGGGTCGAGTGGCGATGTGTCGAGAACTAAAACTAACCATGATTGGTTTTTTACCTTTAGTTCTCGACCAAGGTTCTCACAAAAGTTATCGTGTTCTCGGCTATCGGGGCTATAAGGACAAAAAATTGGGTTCGACAAGTGCCGAGGTGCGAAAAACCGATGATGTCTAATCAAGGGTTAAAGGTTTTACCATAATCAATGCCTTGGGTGAAAAATTTGAAAAACGAGTTCGCAGTTTCGCGACTCAGGACTTGCGAATTCAAAAATTGAAGTGTCCGACTTGCGATATCTGACTTGTGATATTTGAAAATAAAACAAAAAGAAAACATACTTGCGAAAAACAGATCTTTTCTTTTGAAAGTGAAAAAACATTGCTATTCAGACGACAAGATTTCAGAGTCTTATGATTTCGGAAGGAAAAAGAAAAACAACTTTAGATCTCAAGTATCAAACGTTGAAAATTGTGCAAGGTGAAAAAACAAGGGCAGATCCAACAGACAGTCTAAGACTTCTTGTTTAATGGAAGCCAACCTCCTCCTTTCCTTTTTTCCTCTGAATCTTAAAACCCGAGCATGGATGATCTAGTCGGGTGTTGTAATGACTATATGATGCATGTGTGAATACATTAGTTATGCAACTTTTTGAGTTTACTTTGAAGTTTCTCAGGTCTGAGAGGATCTCACATCTAAAACTTTCCCCCCTCTAAAGGCCTGTTGGAAGACTGGATGTCCAGAGCAGAGTCTATTTCCCTTTTTCACTCACCACTATGAAAATTATTGGCTTAAGTTAGATCAAGACCTCACATTTCTTTGCTACTCCGACCCAATTTTCTGAGTGAAACGATATTGTTCTAAGTTTATTTCCTTTTGATCACCATTTATAAACAAATTGTGACATTTAAACCGATGGACCTCGGGCTTACTCCTGCCGCAATATAGGAGTGACTTCTGACGCCAACATTTTTGGCGTCGTTGTCGGGGACGAAGTTGAAAATTTTCCCTGGGATAGAATGACATTGAGCATCTGATTCTGAAGGTGCATTTGGCATCAGAGCCCTTGAAGATTTCTAATGTGCATCTGGTGACTCCATTGTGACGACTCCACTATGGAGAACCTTCCATTTTAGTTGTAGCTTCCATAGGTAGACACACGCAGTCCCATCCACAACTGCCTCTAGCTACACCTGAAGTTGATCCACAGGTGATTTTCAGAATAGGAAAGGCCTCTGAAGGAGAAAATTCTACCACGTAACCAGGTAATTTTCCATCTCCTTCTATAGAAACTCCATTTTCTTCTTCTCATCTTCCCAGCAGACCTTTTTCTGAAGTTTCCCATTTCTTGAATTTCGGAAGTGTTTCTGTCAAGTTTTCTCCTTCTGACCTGGGATTGGAAGGAGAAATCCTTGTCACTCCCCTCTTCCCTGAAGTTGTACCTCTGCATAGACACAGGACCATACAAGACTTTACCACCCCTCCTCTTATTACTATTGCTGCTACTGCACAGAGAGGGGTAGCTGCTAGCTCAAGCCCCTTTGACTTCTCTCTGAATCCCCCTTTGTTTCCCCTTCCACCTGAAAGCTCATTTCCAATATCCCACGTTCGAGCTCCTTCTTTTCCGAGTTCTCCTCCACCTAATATTCCTATCGCAGGAGAAAATCCCCCCATGACCAGAATGGAGGCTATAATAGCTGCTAGGTATGCTCTCCTTTTGTTACCTTAGCCTCTTAATGCCCTTCTAGCAGATGGCTACTTCAAGTAGCTGCCCAAGTTTACAGGCGAGGGGGACATAGCTATAGAAGAACACCTTGAAGCCTTTTACAGTTTTACAGACGATCATGTTATCATGCATGCAGATGTATGGATGAGGAGTTTTGTCCATAGCCTTGAAGGTGAGGCTAGAAAGTGGTTTAGGGCCCTACCTCCTAGATCTATTGATGGGATTGAGGCTTTGGATAATGCCTTTTTGAGACAGTGGGGAGACAAAAAGGACTTCTTGTATTACATGACAGAGTTTGGGTATTTGAAGAGAAAGGAAGGAGAGTCTATTTCTGACTTCTCCAAGAGATTTAATAAAATGTACAATAAGATCCCTACTGAGATAAATCCCTCAGAAGCCTCTACAAATATCACTTATGATAGCGCTTTTGATCCCGATTTCTGCCTCCTGTTGAAGGAAAGGAGAGCCACTACTCTGGCTCACATGCAGGACACAACCATGGAAGTAGAATCTAACATAATGGTTGTTGACCGACTCAGGAATAAGGTTGATAGAGACATATCCAAGAAGAGACCTGAAGCTTCCCCATCCAATTCCTCTCCCCTTCCCCTTCAGATGGACGAGGTAACTAAAGTGCTAAAATTGATTTCTGCTAGGATGGAAAGGTGGGAGTTAGAGGGGAAGCCCATGTACAAAAATCCCCAGAATACTGATAGCAGAGGCTTTAGGAGGCCTAATAACAATGTGCCATAAGCTTTGCCAAGGGAAAAAAGGGGTAAAAACAGAGATGATCAGAGGATTCAAACCCCTCTCCAAAATAACATAGTTTCTCATGAGGAAGGAGAGGAGATGGATGAGCTCAACCCTAAAATTCACTACATTGAAGACACTTCTCATTTTCCCCATTTGACTCAATCTGCATATGAAGAATCCCTTATCAACACTTAAATCAATGAGTTAAGTAAAGGGGAAAGGGCCAACAATGCTCCTAACAGATACCATCTCAGGTCAAAGAAGAAAGAAGGGAATTTTGATAGCCATGATTAGCCCCTCATAGCAGAAAGGCATGCTAAATCTGCAACAATCACTACTAAAGAAAAGAAAACTCAAAATACTTCGCCAATAGCCAAAGAACCTGTCTCCAAGGTAAGGGAGCCTCCTAAGACTCTTTCCTCCTTCAGTTTTGAGCACGAAATTCAAAAGATTAGGATTCCCGTACCCCTCTCAAAACTAGTTAAAAATGAATATTTCAAAAGATCCCTCTCCAAACTGATACAATCTGAGTCCCCCCAGCCTTCCACAGACTCAATAAATCTCCAAGATGAAAAACCAGCAGTCGTCCTAGGTCCCATGGTAGAAGATATAGATGATTCATCCCCTCCCTTCTACACATCCTTGAGCATACATGATAAGGTGTTGCATAACTACCTCATGGATTCAGGAGCTTCCCACAACTTTATGCCGAAAATAGTCATGGAAGAATTGGGACTGGAAGTGACAAAGGATTATCATGATTTGTACTCTTTTGATTTAACGAGGGTGCAATGCCTTGGAGTCATCAAAGACTTGGTGGTCTCTTTATTCCAGCTGCCAATGAAGAGTGTGTTCTTAGACAATGTAGTAGCTGATGTTCCCCCCAAGTTCGGCATGTTGTTGTCAAGATCTTGGATTAAAAAACTTGGAGGAACATTACAGATGGATCTCACATATGCTACCATTCCATTCTTTGGAGGGGAACACAGGAGGTTGTACAGAGAAGCTCAGCTGACCTACATCGTTAGTGATGAAGCAAACCCCACCAATCATCCTATCTTTGCACTAGACACTAATTTGGGATCTAGTTTGTTGCAACTCACTGATACTCCCGAAGCCCCTTTTTAAATCAGAAAACAACCCATATTTAATCATGAGATACCTCCTCCAACCATCTCTGTTTGGAATATTTTTTTCGACGGGGTTTTTTCTAGCGAAGGCGTTGGCGCTGGAGTGGTTTTGGTGTCACCTTGTCAGGAAACCATATCCTTGTCATACAAGCTATAATTTGAAGCCACAAACAATGTGGCAGAATATGAAGCTCTTGTTCTAGGTTTAAGGGATGCAAAAGAAATTGGAATTGAGGGAGTAGCAGTGTTCGAAGATGCTGAGTTGATTATTCAACAAGTCAGAAATGCTTATCGGGAGAAGCATCCTCGGCTTAGAAGTTACAAAGATGAAGTGTGGGACCTGATTTATAATTTCTTCTCATCTTTCAACATTTCTTTTATTCCAAGAGAGGAAAATTCTTTGGTCGATTCCTTAGTTGTTTCAGCTAGTCTGTTTAGGATTCCTCTGCCACCTAAGATCAAATATGATGTTGAGATAATATATAGGCCATCTGTGCCGGACAATATCAAGCATTGGAAGGTGTTTGAAGACAATCTTGAAATCAAAAAATTTCTTCAGTCCATTGATGAATTTTCTGCATTGCATATTGATCAGGATCCTGATCTCAAGATTCACCCTCACCTGGAGGTATTTTTAAATAAAATTGCTAATCACGAGATTATTCATCTGCCTAGCAATCACATTTCGAAGGGACTAGTCCCTTTAGAAAGATTGTTCGATGGGAATGATGTGGCAGTAAAGGGCAGGTTTTCAAATGAAGGAGTTGATACAGCTGAGTGCAACATCGGCACACGGGAGGAGCCTAAGATTGTCAAGCTGTCAATTTGTTTGACCAAAGAGAAGAGGGTCGAATATACCAAGTTATTAAGAGAATTTGTCGATGTGTTCGCATGGACCTATGAAGACCTTAAGACATATGACACATCTTTCATTGAACACAAGATCTATCTGAAGGCAGAAGCTAAGTCGTTTAGGTAGAAGATAAGATAGATAAATCCCATGTTGTTTCCTGTCATGGAGAGAGAAGCGAAGAAGTTGTTGGATGCCCAAATCATTGTCCCCTTGAGATATTCTGAGTGGGTGGCCAATTTGGTCCCGGTGAGGAAGAAAACTGGAGAAATCAGGCTCTGTGTTGATTTCAGGAACCTGAACAGGAGCTCAAAGAAAGACAATTATCTGTTGCCCAAAATGGAACACATATTACAGAGGGTAACTGGTGCATCTAGGATATCCATGGTGGATGGTTTTTCTGGCTATAATCAGATATCATTCATGCCTAAGGATAGATAAAAGATAGCCTTCACCACTCCTTGTGGCAAATTCATGTATGCCAAAATGCCTTTGGGACTAATGAACATAGGAGAAACATTTTAGCGAGCCATGGACATAGCCTTCATCAGGGGGAAAGATCAGTTTGTGGTGATCTATCTAGATTACATCACAGTCTTCTCTAGGTCTGATAAAGAGCACTGCTACCACTTGAGAAAAGTCTTCTTGAAATGCCAGAGGTTTGGCCTTTCCTTGAATCCCAAGAAATCCTTGTTTGCTATGAAGGAGGGGAAGTTGTTAGGACATATAGTATCATCAGAGGGAGTGAGAATTGATCCCAGCAGGGTAGAGGCAATTCGGACCCTGTCACTTCCTAGGTCTAGAAAGGAAGTCCAGGATTTTTTAGGGAAGATTAACTTTTTGAGGAGGTTCGTCTCAAATTTTGTTGAGTTGGTGAAACACATAACAACCATGCTCAGAAAGGGAAATGAAGTAAAATAGACTATTGAGCCTAGGGAATCTTTTGTCCAAATAAAAAAGGCATTGACTGAGGCACCAGTACTGATCATTCCTAATTATTCCAAGGATTTCCTAGTTTTTTCTTTTGCTTCTTTTGATACAGTAGCAGTGGTCTTATTGAAAAAAAATGAGGAAGGGTGAGAGAAACTCATTTCCTTCTTCAGCAATGCATTAAGAGATGTAGAAATCAGGTATGAGATCATGGAGAAACAGGCCTATCCCTTAGTGAAATCTCTCAAAGCTTTCAGAGTCTACGTCTTTCACTCAAGAGTGACTGCATACGTTCCTTCAGCCTATGTGAAAGACATCCTTATATAGCCTGGCATAGATGGGAGAAGAGGTAAATGGATTTCCAAGATCCTTGAGTTTGACCTGGAGATAAATCCCACCAAGTTGGTTAAAGGGCAGGGTTTAGCCAAGCTGCTGGTTGAATCCAATTGCAAGGCCTTGGGGGTTAGCTTCATCAATACTTGCTCAGAAAATTAGCAAGCTGAGTCGTCCAACAAAAGCTCTCACAAAGGCTTATCACTAGCAGAATGCACCTGGTGCAGAGACATTTTGTACTTTTTGCAAGAGCTGAAGCCTCCTGATGGAATGGGTAAAAGAAAGGAAAGAGATTTAAATCTCAAGGCGGTCAGGTATTGCCTCATTGACCAAGTCTTGTATTGGAGAGACCCTCTAGGGCTGTTTTTGAGGTGTCTGAACCCACAGGAGGCCCAAAGAGTTATGTCTGATTTCCATAGAGGCCTTTGTGGAGGGCACCATTTATGGAAGACCATAGCTCACAAAATCCTCAGGTCTGGGTAATACTATCCCACCTTATTCACTGATGTCTGTAGAGAGGTCAGAGCTTGCATCAAATGCCAAAGGTTCTCAGGAAAGAAATAGCTCAAATCTTTGCCACTAAAGCCTGTAGTAGCTTCAACACCCTTTCAACAGTGGAGGTTGGACCTCATTGGAGAAATTCATCCTCCTTCAAGTGGCCAACACAAATGGATCCTGACTACAACAGACTATTTCACCAAGTGGATAGAAGATGCCCCCACTAGGATTGCTTCGCACAAGGTAATTATCAACTTCCCAGAGGAGATCATAGCCAGATTTGGCTGTCCCAGCAGAATTGTTACTGATAATGATGCTTCTTTCAAGTTTGAGCCTCTGGTTAAGTTATTTGAGCAGTTCAAGATTTCACTAATTCACTCCACTCCCTATTATCCTTAAGGAAATGGACTGGCAAAATCTTCCAAGAAAATCCTAATCAAGCTCATGAAAAGATTATTGGAAGACAATAAGAGGGCCTAGGATTCAAAGCTCAAATTCTCTCTATGGGCTGATCGAGTGACAACGAAGAAGTCCCTAGGCACCTCACTGTTTCAACTTGTTTATGGGATGGAGGTTGTTTTTCCCACTCAGCTCACTTTACCTGTAGTGAAATTCTTTCAAGATCATGAAGGAGAGCTAGACCATATGGTCAAAAGGATTCATCAAGTGGTGGAAGTACAACATATCGGGGAGAAGGTAATGGACATAGCTCATAGTCATCAACAGAATATCAAGCAGGCCTTTGACAGGAAAGTCAGGAAGGAGGAGTTTGAGCTAGGAGATTTGGTGCTTAAGTGGGATACACCTAGGCAGGATAGGGGCAGACACAGCAATTTTTATGCCCTCTGGATTGGCCCCTTCAAAATATCTGAAGTATTCTCAAATAACAAGTACAGGTTTTAGGATTTGGAGGGTGAAGAAGTTTTTAACAGCCCAGTAAATGGGCATTTCCTAAAGAAATTTTTTGTTTGAGCCTTAGATGGCTCCTTTGTTTTTGTAAATATTGTCCTTTTGGTTGTTTTGTTTATTTTCGGGTTAATAAATGACTCCATATCCCAACAGAAGGCAACTGGAACTGCAGAAGGAGTTCTTAGAGCATCACAGGGATGACTCTATCCCCCATGGAGCCTAATGTTAGCACCAATTCTTGCAAGCGGGGTGTTTCTCTCCGATTTCAGGCCCCTGGTGTTAAATGTGAAGAAATGGGGTTTAAAAACCCATCAAATTCGTTTTATCCAAAGGCCGCAGTCATGAGTGCAATGTGCAGCACACAGAAAATCCATTTCAGGTTAAAAATGCGAGAAAATGGGTGATCAAGTGTTTAGTGGCAAGGATCTATTATCAAGGCGGGTCCCAAAATGTAGAAATCATCCAAGCCATCTGATCCAGTTGGGACACGTGGTGCTTGATCAGGCTCGATCATGATTTCGGCTATCGGGGTTTCGAGATACAAGGGTCAACCTCCTTCCTTTCATCTGGGATCGCCGAAATGTGAAATGCAAAAGTGCCTCTGAAGATAGGCATCTTTCGGAAGTTCGGCTACCGGGACTTCGAAATACAGGGGATTTCTCCTCTCCTACAGTTGGAATTGATGAAATGCGAAGTCACGAAAGAATCAGAACCGGTGATCAAGGCAGGATCTCAATCATCCATCCTAGGGACGCATGGCACACGATCAAGCCCGGTCACTATTTCGGCTACTGGGACTTTGAAATGAAAGGGTCAAGAGTAAAGGAACAAGAATTCCTGGTGGGAGAATCCTCGAAAGGCATTAAGGTTCATCATGGTCATCCATTTCAAATTTGATCCAACCATTGATTCCAGGTTAGCCGTTTTAGCACTTCGACTATCAGGACTTCGAAAGACAGGAGGTTGCTCCTTCTTTGCACCTACAATCGTCGAAACCCAAAATGTCGAAAGTGCCCAGGATTCAGGCCCATGGTCTTGGCGCCCGGTCACAAAGGAACAAGCCTAGGGAAAGGGTGCTAGCATCTATCATATAGCAAGGCAGGCCCCAGAATGTTAAAATCATCTCAGCCATCCAACCAAAGAGACGTGTGGTGCACGATCAAGTACGGTCGTTATTTTGGCTACCAGGACTTTGAAAGACAAGGGATCTCTACTCCTACCATTGGAATCGTCTAAACCCGAAGCACCAAAATCACCCACGATTTGGGCCCACAGTCTTGGCACCCGGTCACAAAGGAACGAGAACTCTCGATGGGAGAATCCCTGAAAGGCATTAAAATTCATCGTGACCTTCCATTTTAAAAATTCAATCCAACCATTGATTGTAAAATAGTTGTTTCGGCAATTCGGCTACCGAAAGTCTAAAGGACAAGGGGTCGGCCTCTCCACTGCATTTGGAATCCCTGAAAATCGAAGTGTCGAAAGAGCCTTTGAAGATCACTGCTAGAAGTAAATGAATATGGGAGGAGGTGGTTGAAACCTTACTTCACTCATTAAATGAAAAGCATGGAGGTTTCAGTGAGGAGTCTGCTCGAGATTGTCATGTGTGATGGTTTTTCCAAAGAAGCCATGTCGAGTCCTCGTCTAACCGGAGGAGCCTACACACTCTAATTTAGTCTTTAATGTCTCAGCTACCCCCCTGCAAGAGCCATGCAAAGTGAAGGTGGCTTCTGACAAAGGATTTTAGTCCAGATTTGACTGAAGAGATGCCATGCCCTGGAGGTTCGAAGACGCCACTATTGGGTGAATGTTTCAGAGTATATGTGCTCAGTTTTTGTATTTTGGAAGGATTGATGGTAGAGCTGAGCTCCCGATTGTAAATCTTTAACAAAGACTATGTTTCTCTCGTTATATATAGATAGTCTGAGACTTCTTGTTTAATGGCAGCCAGCCTCCTCCTTTCCTTTTTTCCTCTGAATCTTAAAGCCCGGACATGGATGATCTAGTCGAGTGTTGTAATGACTATATGATGCATGTGTGATTATATTAGTTCTACAACTTTTTGAGTTTACTTTTAAGTTTCTCAGGTCTGAGAAGATCTCATGTCTAAGACGTTTCTCCCTCTAAAGGCCTGCTGGAAGACCAGATGTCCAGAGCAGACTCTATTTCCCTTTTTCACTCACCACTATGTAAATTATTGACTTAAGTTAGATCAATACCTCACATGTCTTTGCTACTCCGACCCAGTTTTCTGAGTTAAACAATATTGTTTTGAGTTTATCTCCCTTCAATCATCGTTTATAAACAAATTTTGACATTTAAACTGATGGGCCTCAGGCTTACTCCTGCCGCAATCCAGGAGTGACTTCTGACGCCAACATATTCCATCAAGAGGACATGTTTGGTGGTTCAAATCCTCAATCATGGCCCATGAACCCTATAAGATTAATTTAGGGCCTTAGGCCCTTTGTTTCTCCCCTACCATGGTCGAATCCCATCCCTAGTGCTAAAAAAGTAATAATGACACCCATATCCCACTTAGAGGAAAAATATTCACTCTAGAGGGTAGAAAGATGGTTTGAGGCCTCATTTGTATCCTCATCATAACCCATGTTCTTACGAGGATCATTAACCTCCCAAGGCCCTAATTTTCATCCCTTAACAATGGTTAAGTCCTTGAGATCTATCCCTACTACAAAAAACATCATATTGACTCCCATATTCGACTTGAGGGCCAAAGATATCCTTTAGAGGCATTGTCTCATGGTTTCAGGCCTTGTTCATGGCCCATGAGCCAAATAAGTTTCATTTATGGTCTAAATATTTAAATTTCCTCCATTGAACATCCATTGCCTTAAGACCCACCCTTGTTGTGCAATTAATGGCTATAATATCTTACTCAAAGGGAAAATATTCCTCGTATAGGCCCTTTGTGATGGTTTAAGGACTTTCTCATGACCCTCAAACCCTATAAGATTCATTTAAGACTAAGGAACTTATTTTTCTCTCATGAACATGGTAAAATCCATGAGACCCATCCTTAGTGTGCAAAATCTCATAATGGTGTACTCCATATGCCACTTTGATGCCAAATATCACCTCTAAACATCCTATGTGGTGGTTTGAGGCCTTGTTTATGGCCCCTAAGATGTGGAAGTTTCATTTATATTCTAAGGTCTTTTTTTCTTTTATTCACCATGGTCAAGGCCCCTAGACCCATATCATGGGTGTAAAAGATCTTTAATGATGCCAATATCCTAATGGGAGTCCAAATATCTCCATTAGAGAAATCATGCTGTCATTTGAGTCATATTCATGGCCCCTGGGCCCTACAAGATTCATTCAAGGATTAAGAACCTTGTTTTCCTCTTCAAATGATGATCAAGGCCCTGAGACCCATCCCTAGTTTGGAAAGAGTTCTAAGGGTGTGCATATCACTATTAGAGGCCAAAGATTCCCTTTAGAGGGCTTATGTGGTGGTTCAAGGTATCATTCATGGTGAAAATCCCTAAAAGATTCACTTAAGTTCTTAGGTCCTTTTGTTTCCTCTCCCAACCATGGTTAAGGCCCTCAAACCCATCCCTAGAGCACAAAACCTCACAATTAATGACACCCATAACCTACTCAAAGGACAAAGTCCCCCTTCATAGGGCATATGCATGATGGTTTAATTCCTCATTAATTAGCATGGGATAAATATACAATTCATTTATGTCGCAAGGCCCTTGTTTTCCTCCTAAGACCTTGCTCAAGGTCAAGACCCATCTTTTTTGCACAAAACCTATTAATGGAATACATACCCCACTCAAAGGTTATAGTTACCTTGTATCCTAAGGGTCCCTCTTACCTAGCATAGATTTTCTTCCCATAAGATTCACATTGAGATAAATCATCATATAAATCATCATATTCATCATGAGCAATGTATTTTCCAGATCCAATCCTTAGAGATTGATACTAAGGACCATTTTGTATTTCATTTCTCTCCCTACTATGATATTAGAGGACAACTCTTTTGTCTTCCTATGAGAGACGTTTGACTTTTATTCATGACTTATTGAATACCTTTGGGACAAGTTTGAATTTCATTCATGTTATCTTTGAAGATTAGCAATGGTAGGAAGGTAGGGGTGGGTGTTAATCTATAGGTGGGTTGTAATAGTAATTAAAAAATATAATAAATTATAAATAATATATATTATATTATATAAATAAGATATATATATATATATATATATATATAATATAAATAAACATAAATATAATATAAAAATAGAACATAAAAAAAAAATCATTAAAACATAAACAATTAAACTCACCATAAATATTGAGTCTTTCTATATCGCGCACGAAGAAAGCTTGGCGGCCTATTCGAAATCATGCCCAAAAGAGTTCCTATGTGGGGAGGAGAAGACAGAGCCTGACTGAGGTAGAAGAGAAAGCTGACGAGCTGGGACAGTTTACCATCTTGCAAAGAGATAGCTCGAGGTGTAGGAGATAGGGCACATTAGCAGATGGCTCGAGGTGAGGAGATAGATTGAGGTGCAGAAGCTAGGGCATGTTGGTAGAATGGAGCACAAAAGAATAGGGGTAATAAGTTTTTTCACCTAGCCTGATTGATTTTCAATTATTACAGTATTCATTTTTTCGATTAGTTAGAGAGTCATTGTTTTCTTGTTTCCAAATCTGGTTTTTTTCTGTACAATGTGAATCGTGGAGAGGTATTTAGGGTGAGTTTGTCATTTTAATCAATAGAAATAGTGTGTGTAGGCTTACTTGATTGGTCTACTAAATGACAGTGCAGTTTTAGATGCCGAGGTCATCTCCCACTACCCTTCTTTAATATTCCACATGATTTATTCAATAACGAATTGATTCCTACTCCATTTTCTATTATCCTTTATTCTCTTGAAGTGGACAACACTTTGCTCTCCTCTACCTTAACAAATGTGATATTGGTGGTCTTATATTCTCTTAGAGCCAAACTTTTTAGAGATGGGTTGCATTCTTTTACCACAATATGCTCATAATCTTCCACAACTTTGGAACATTCACCCATTTCCTCTTTAAGACAAACCCTATGCCTTCATGATTTAACCTAGGCTCCACTACAGTGGGGTATTTAATCCTTTAGCCATTGTAGCTAATTTGTTTCATTAACTTAGCACATATACCTCTGATATGCAATTCAAAGCTACCAAAAGATTGTTTTTCTTAATCAAAATGAGAAAGGTTTTTGGAGGATGTGCTTACCACATTTGTCTTAGTCATGGTGCAAGAACATATTGTACAAGCCAAAGGTTTCCCCCCTTACTTTATCACTTGGAATTATACTTGAAGATCTAACAATAGTTCTTCCTTGGTTTTCAATTATTTTTGTAGCTATGCCATCATATAAGTACACTTATCCTCTTTGTGACCATCCAATTGATTCACCTCCTCTACTAGTTTCATAAGTCGAACATTGTACAAATACCAACTTATGTAGCATTGGATATGTACCCTCGATGTCTCCCTAGCTATCCCCTTGTATAATTTGAAATAAAATCTTATAAGGTGTGGAGTTCACAATGCAAGTCTCCAATCTTC
Source organism: Picea abies (assembly GCA_900067695.1). Lineage (NCBI taxonomy): Eukaryota > Viridiplantae > Streptophyta > Pinopsida > Pinales > Pinaceae > Picea > Picea abies. The sequence goes on from CBVK0100043979.1 coordinate 14,332, forward strand.
TTCTCATATTATTACAACTTCTCCCTTGGTTTTTATTATCCCTGTTGGAGCCGCCCTTGTTTTTTATCTCACGTGATTTTCAATCTTTGATACTTGAGATCTAAAGTTGCTTTTCTTCTCCTTCCGAAATCATAAAGCTCTGAAATCTTGTCCCATGAATAAACCATGCTTTGTCACTTTCAAAAAGGATCCATTTTTCGCAAGTATGTTTGCTCTTTTGTTTTATTTCGGGGTCTCGCAAGTCGGACACTTTATTTCTTGAATCCACAAGTCCCGAGTCACGAAAATGCGAACTCAGTTTTAATGTTCGCCCAAGGCATTAATTAGGGTAAAACCTTTAACCCATGATTAGACGTCTTCGGGGTTTCGCGCCTCGGCATCTGTCAGACCTGAGTTTTTGTTCTTGCAGTCCCGATAGCGGAGAACATGATGACTTTTGTGATAACCTTGTTCAGACTCTAAGGGTAAAAAACTAACTATGGTTAAATTTGGTTCTCGGCACTTCGTCACTCGACACTTTCTTTCATTGAGTTAAGGTGTCCAAAAATCCGATTCACAAAGTTGTGACATAATTATAGAAAGATTAATTAGTCGCCTAATCTAAGATTTCCTTCTCTTAATTCGAGCCTTAATTATCGCCGCATTGCGATATCGCGACTCGGCATATCATTCTCCCAAAATTTTGTCTTCAAATTCCCGAGTCGCGATATGGCGATTAAGTTAATTTTATGATTAAGGATGCGCCAAATCATGATTATTGTTAATTAAACTAAAATCGGAACTCACAGTCTCGCGAGTTGTAAAGTCAAAATGTTAAAGGGAAATTCACGATGCACCGAAAGGCGAGGAAATGATTTAAGTCCCTAAGATTTGATTTTTTAAATGAAAATGAGATACATCCCGCACATCGAGGTTTGCACACTTCATGATGTAGCTGCTTGCTCTCCATAACCCGAATGCCTATCAAGCCTCCGAACATTGATGACATTAATGAAGATTTAGGGTAAATCCATGAATAAATAAGATCGGATTTATACATTAAATTTGGTTTTATTTGCGATTTGACAGACTTATTTCAAAAGGTACAGAGTTTTCAAATATATACGAGAGTTTCATTCTTTTTAAAACATTTCTCGTAAGCGCACAGAGCTCACCTTTATCTGAGGGAACTCATTTCCGCATGTATACACAGGTCTATTGCAGAAGAGCGAAAAAGAAAGCGTCAGCCATGGCTCCAAGGAGAGCAGCGAAAGCGAATGTCAAGGTTGTAGTTAAGGGTCCAGACAACGTCTCGGACACTTCACCTCGAACTAGAGGATGAGTACCTACCTGGTCGTTTATTTCAGACATTCTGCAATCCGAGTTGGTAAACTACTCAGACTCAGATGAAGATGGCAATAATATTGTAAAGGACGACCTGAACACCAAGTAAAAGACAATTGTTCAGTCGGGAATGCACCTGGTTGCAACCAGACCTCAGTTTCTCCCATACTACGACATGATCCAATGGGCATTGGATCACGTTGACCTGCCCACCAGAACTATCATAAATGACCGACGGACCACGGTCGGGACTTTCAGACCAGAGCATATCTAATCTATGTATAAGCTCCCAGTGACTTCTGAATATATATATGGCAATAAATTCCTAGAGGAATTCAAAAAGAAGGAGTGCGTAGAGTATGATAAAACCATTCCTGGGTTGATAAAAGATTGGGTTTCATGCCCTGCGACATTCAGAGCGAATGACAAGGGCGTGTATTCAATTTCTTCGTTGGAGCCACAATATATGTATGTGGCGATGATGACTTGTCGGCTTTTCGGAAGGGAGGATACCGCACATTTTTACATCCAGTGGGTACCTCTCATCTTTCGGGTAGTAGAAGGTTCCTCATTCAATTGGGCGAAAATGCTCTCCGATAGTTTGTTCAACAGGGTCACAGAGTACCGAGAGAAAAAAGCAGCCGGGAAACCATCTAGATTCTTCATGTCCGTGTATATCATGGACGCGATATGCTCCATGATGCGTTTTCCTTTGATGAATTGGGCTTGGAGTCCAACCCAAGAGAAAATTGTTCATGAGTACCACGACAAGCTGTGGGAAAATAATGAAAATAGGTTTATTTATAAGATTTTCAACAGGGTGATGGTGCCCCTGGACATCTCCCTTTTTGGTCTTTCGCCACCCCGCATCTCAGATAGCATTGCTACGAATCTAAGCCATATCGCAGACTGGTATGTAGAAGAAGAATTCTCCTATTTGAGAGTATTTGGAGCTGTTGTTCCTCCTCTGGCGCTACCACTGTTCATCCCCGACAAGCTGGCTTGTCACGAGATTGCTCGACAAATAGTAATTGGCGGAGTGAGTAAAGAGCTCAAAGCATCATCGAAAAAAGTATGGCCATTTTTCCTTGTCTGGCTAAATTCCTATTCCTTATTAGATTTCGGACATGCTAAGGCTGATGTTGCGGCCTTAGAAGACTTAAGCCTAGTCTCTATTGAGTACAAAAAGCATGATCCGCAGAGAATTGTAAGCACCCATTTGGGAAATTGTGGATTAAAGAGGTTCAAACATGAGTGTTTTCCCTCGGATGATGTTTTCCAAGGGGCGAGGTCCTATTCAGAAGTGCAATTTCAAATCATATCTCTGGCATCCAAAGACAGGGCATCTGTTTTAAAATTTCAGGAGCAGAGGTAAAGGTGCCTCCCCGTTGTGCTGGGAGGTTTAGGACTTTCCAAGGATAAAGCAAAAGAGGCCGAAAGTTCTGAGGAGCAAACTTCTGATCCCGGAAAACGTCAGGAAGGGGAGCAGGAGAAGAGTCCCGAGCAGGAGAAGAGGCCCGAGCAGGAAAAGAATCCCGAAACAGAAGAAGGGACAACTGACCCACCCAAGGAACATGGTCCAGAGATGGAAGTGAAAAACACCGACCCGCCTGAAACTCAGAATCCAGAAACAGAGACAGAGACAGGGACAGATATGAAGACCTTCGATCCTCCGAAAGAGCAGGAATCACTTGTCACACCAGGAAAGGCGGCGAAGCAGATCGGGCAATCCATCACCTCGGTCACACCTTTTCATTCGACACAAGGAGACGTTAGCGAGGGATGGATATTTGGTGAAGAACTGAGACCTATAAGGGAAAAGGAACTCCCTCCTAATGAATTCTTTTTTGACAAAAAGAGAAAAGATGTAGTAAAGCGAGAATTTTATCAAGAGGGAGAGTCCACTGTTAAAAAATTCAAAGTGATGACAGAGGGAAAAAGAAAGAAGAGTGATGAATTCGCCATAGAGATAGCAGGGACGCTAGGAGCATATGCGTCAGCGAACCAATTCTCGGTCACGATGTTGAAAAATCAGCTCAAGAGAAAGAATCAACTGATCAAGACTCTTGAAGCCCGAGTAGAACTAAGACCTATAAGGGCAAAGGAACTTCCCCCTAATGAGTTCTTTTTTGACAATAAGAGAAAAGTTGTAGTAAAGCGAGAATTTTATCAAGAGGGAGATTCCACTGTTAAAAAATTCAAGGTAATGACAGATGGAAAAAACAAGAAAAGCGATGAATTCGCCACAGAGATAGCAGGGACGCTAGGAGCATATGCGTCAGCGAACCAATTCTCGGTCGCAATGTTGAAAAATCAGCTCAAGAGAAAGAATCGACTGATCAAGACTCTTGAAGCCCGAGTAGATTCGGCAGCAGAAAGCACTAAGAGTCAGGCGAGTGGAGCAATAGAGCCGGCCTGATTGGCCAATAAGAAAGAAATCGAAGTCCTCAAAACCAAGCTGGAACAAGAAAATTCAGTAATCTGAGATGGTTGAGTGCAGGTTAGTCAACAGAGGGATATGATCACAAAGCTACGAGCTCAGTTAGAGGTTGCAGAAAGCAAGGTTATCGACATAGAGATTGTTAAATCCTGAGCAGTCGATATTCAGAGCAGGATCTCCTCTGCTCAACAGAGTCTGCTAAACAAAGTGGGGGAGTTTCGAGAAGATTGCTTGTTAATGTATCAGATTTCTAAGAATCTGATTGTCAAGGAAAGAAATGCAGAAGCCACTCAGATCGCCTTCCAAGAAGTAGTAATAGCTACCAACAATAGATTTTCAATAGGGCCCCCGGGACTCACCATTGTCGAACAAACTAGGGGTAATATTTTGTTAAAGAATTGGGAACATGATATTACTTTAAGCAAGGAGCAGGTTCTAAAAGTGACAAATTCATTAGAAGAAGTCTTCAATGCCATAAGTGGTGAGTTTTTAGGGATGGAGAGTGGAGGTGACACAGAGACGCTAAGGCAGATGAATATAGATCAGATTTCCCTCGACATGAAGGAGAAGAATGAGAGGAATTCGGCGGAAATCTCTAAGATGGACAGGATAGACATGGCTCAAATCGACCAACATTTGATTCAACCTAGTGCACAACTCGGTGCCCTTGACATCGTCGACGCACAAATAGGTAATAAACTTCCTCAGCTAGCTCGAGCCTGCTATTTTGCCGAAGCCAGTTGTCAAGCCGAGCCTTCACAGCTTGTATCCCAGTTTGTGGACAAATGCATCATGTACACTGAATCCATGCGAGGACAAGCACCTGGAACTTCTTGAAAATAGAGTAGGAGAAATGGAGTGATTTCGCTCCTCCCAGCTGTCAAGCAGAACCTTCACAGCTTGTATTCCATTTTATGGACAAATGTATCATATGCATTGAATCTAAGAAAAAACAAGCACATGGCACTTTTTTGAAAATGGATTTGGACAGATGGAGTAATTTGGCTCTTCCGAACCGAGAGGCAAATTTTGTATAAATAGATCACAAAAAGAAGAGAGAAAAGGGGGGGGGCTGGACTTTTTGGTATCAATTGTAAGAGAGCTTTTTGCATGAAGGAAGTTAATACAAGCAAATTTGAAGATTCCCGATCCTGTCACGACTGTGTTACAAGTTTTTTTCGTTATGTTTATTGTTTCTTTTCATTTTTCTCTACATAATTGATGTGTATCACTATAATTTAGTATGCCCACTACTATAGTGAAGGGATTTTATCATTCTGTAATTTCTTCTTGTCTTTCCTCTGCACCAGCTATCAGCGGGTGTAAGACCAATTTGCATTTACAAAATTTTATATTTATTTACACTATGTCAATTATTTCTATGTCAATTTCTTCTTCTGTGTATGTGTGAGTTTTTCTACTGATAGGAACCTTACGTTATCCACAACTAAATGTTTTTCTCTCACTTCACATCTTTTTACCAAAAATGATACAGTTACGAGAAAGGGCCTTCATTTTGCATTCTTATTTCGTTTTTCATACAAAAGTTTCTCTTTATTTTGACCGAATTGAAACAGCATACGAAATCTCCCCTTAAAGTCATCTCCATACTGGTATTGTTCCTCAATGACTGTTCCTGCAGCAACTCAACCTAATATTCAAATTGGACTATCTAATCAAATACATATCGCTTTAAATCTTTTTGACACAATCCTTAAAACTGCAAACACCCGGGAGGAATTGGAACGTTCATGGGCAGCCATTGAACAAGATATTACTACCCAAGAATAGTTGGAAGCTAGACAGGGAGAACGTAGAAATCTTCATTAGTTTCCTACACCGAAGGTTAACGTATTATAAACCTTTAACATACTTTCGGATGCCTTGACACTGTACTTTTAAGCCTTAAGTACAGACTCAGGAACAACATCTTTCTGGCGCCGTTGCCGGGGAATGAAGTTACGAAATCTTTTCCCTGGGAAAACAATAAATTATTTCGTTGATAGTGTTACTCTTTGATAGTGAACATAGAGTACACACAGTTTTAAGGCTTTTTAATCTTTCACTTGGCGACTCCACTGAAACACAAACTAGCGTCTGGTAGAAGGCATACCAGACAAAACTCGGATGGCAAGTCAGTTACACCTGTTAATAACCCTGAAAAATTTTTAAGAGCGAGAGGCTCGTTTGAGGCAACCGCTTCAGTCAAAAAAGTCAAGAACCCACTTTTAAAGACTAAATGCCCTTTAGAACCTCCTACTTCCTGCAACCCTCTTTCTGATATCCAAGATTCGGAAACAAACTACTCAGAATTTAGGAATGAGCCACATTAGACATTTCCATCTATAAACAAGGGAAAAGGTCCTTTAGAAAAATCGTTATCTTTTGACATACCAACCTTTCTTCAGCAAAACTTCCCAGTTTCGCCTGATTCAAAAAAGTGTGTTACACCCTCATTTTCTACTCCCAAGTTGATGGTAGGCATCGGAGCAGGAGGTGGAGGACAACCGAATATCCCTCCTCCTGGAGTATTTGCAAAAGTAGCGGTGAGATACGCTCCCTTAGTTTTACCCACTCACCTCCATGATTTACCTGACAACTACATCAAAAATCTTCCTAAGTTTACTGGGGAGGGAGATCTAACCACAGCCGAGCATATAAACTTTTTTGACCAGTTCGCAGACATATGTGGTATCGAACATGAGGATGTCTATTCGAGACTACTTGTCCAGACCTTCGAAGGACAGGTCCGAACTTGGTTTCGGAGTCTTCCTGCAACTTCTATTCGAACATATGATGCATTGGAAGATGCTTTCCTCAGACAATGGGGAGAGCAGAAAGATCACTTATATTACCTTACCGAGTTTGGGTCTCTAAAGAAAAAGAACTCAGAAACAGTTATGGAATTTATTCTAAGATTTAACAAACTGTACAACAAAATTCCAGCCACTGTTAAACCTTCTGAACCATCAGCCAAAGTAACCTTTGTGGGAGCTTTCGAGCCTGATTTTGCTCTACTTTTGAGAGAAAGAAGAGGAGCCACCTTGAATAGAATGCAAGATGATGATATCGAAATAGAATCCAATATGATGGCTTCAGGTAAGTTAAATACTAAAGTAGAAATAGTCAACCGTGATAATAGACGCTATAAGGAACCAGCGGGTCCTTCAGGGTCAAATAGATACACGGACGACAGAGTGGATGATATGGCCCGAATAATTAAAGATATGTCTAACAAAATCTCTAGGATGGAGTTGGATCAGGCTAAAGCTGATTCTTCTAACAAAAGGGACTTCAGGAGAAACCCAAATCCCCAAAATCAAAAGAGGCAAATAAAGAATGAAGATCAAAGAATACAAGCCCCACTAAAAAACGAAGATTTTATAGGAGCTAGTGACCTCCAAGATTTCGGAGATTCGGAAGATGAAGTTGCATGTTTCGGTGATGAGTGTTCACAGCCATTTCTGACTAGGGAAGACTATGAGAAATCCTTAAATACTCATCAACCGTCTAATGAAGAAGAAGAAGGTGATCATACTCAACCAGAAACAGAAATGATAGCGGCTGATTTTCAACCCAGATACAATCTGAGATCAAAAAATAAGCCCACCTCAATTGACCAACCTAATAAAATCCTGCCAAGGGGTAAATATCATGAACCTCCTTTGGAAGAGACATTGTTACCCAGCAATAAAGTCAAGATAACAAAGACTCAAGAGTCCGAGGTCAAAAAGGTTGAAACCCAAACAAAGGAAACAGGGCCGATAGATAAAGTTACATCTACGATTAAGGTCACAAGTGATAAAGCGATCCAGACAAACAAGTCGGAAGAAAAAAGCTCGGATCTCTTAACCAAAGAAACGGATAAGGCCAACACATCTTACAATTTTGAAAACGAATTGAACAAAATTAAGATACCGATTCCCTTGGTAGAATTGGCAAAAAACCCCACTTATCGAAAGCAAATTGCCAAAGCAATAGGTATTTATGAGCCAGAAAGTCACTCCGACATTATCAACCTAGAATATGACAGACCTAACATCACCTTTGGACCTCATTTCGAGGGATTCAAAGACAACGTCGCTCCTTTCTATATCACACTCAATATACATGACCAGTTACTGCATAACTGCATGCTAGACTCTGGGGCTTCACATAATGTTATGCCCAAAACTATAATGGAGAGGTTGGGGCTCCAGATCACTAGACCCTACGGAGACCTATACTCGTTTGATTCAAGAAAGGTTAAATGTATGGGAATGATAAAAGATCTGGTAGTTACCCTAGCTCAGGTCCCGGTCAAGAGTGTCCTAATGGATGTAGTTATCGCAGAGATTCCCCCCAAATATGGTATGTTATTATCTAGATCATGGGGAGCCAAGTTGGGGGGTTCTCTACAATTGGACATGTCATATGCCACAATCCCAATTTTCAGTGGTCAGTTCACCCGTTTGTACCGAGAAACAAGATTAGCATATACTGTCAATGATCCTCTGAATCCAAACAACTTTCCCATTTACGTTGCAGACCAAGATCTGGGGAATTGAATATTATCTTTTGATGATGGTTCAAATGGATGTCCAAAAGAACTTGATATGAAGCAGGAAGAGCTTATCCCCTTGACTGAAGAACTATGAAAAAATGGTATCTGGAAAATGTACTTCGATGGCGCTTCATCTTCTAAAGGAGCTGGTGCTGGCATACTTTTGGTAGCACCTGAAGGTAAGTTTACCGTTCCTTTCTCATATCGCTTGCAATGGGACATAGACTACACCGATAACGTATGCGAGTATGAAGCATTAGTCTTAGGTTTAGAGGTTGCAAAGAGGTTAAACATAAAAAACTTGGAGGTTTACGGTGACGCTGAATTAATAGTAAAACAAATAAACCGACAATACCTAGCCAAACATCCCAAATTGAGAACATACAGAAATTGCGCTTGGGATTTAATGGAGAATTTTTTCTCATCTATAAAAGTCCATTTTATTCCTCGCACAGAGAATCTACATGCTGAAGCATTGGCCAAGGTAGCCTCGACCTTTTCCCCTCCCACGAATGTTAAATTGAAATATCATATTGAAATCAGATATAAACCCTCCATACCAGACAATGTCCGACACTGGCAGGTTTTTGAAGATGACGAACATATTCAGAAATTTCTTATAGAAATAGGCGAGTTCCCTAAAACCCATCCAGATCAAGAAAACCAAAATGACCTGACGTGGATTATGCAAGAAGATGAAGATCCTGAAACCTTCTGAGAAAAAATAGCGGATCATCGCATGTTGGTCCTCAAAAATAACCAAATCCCGAAAGGCTTAATTCCTTTGGAAAGACTCTTCGATCAGAACGACATACCTGTGAAATCCACTTTGCAGCCCCAACCAGAAGAAGTGGAGGATTGCAACATAGGAACTGAAAAAGATTCCAGGATAGTAAAGATATCTAAATTCCTCCCTCCTAAGGTAAAAGACCAGTATAGAGACTTACTTAGACAATATAAAGATGTTTTCGCATGGTCCTATGACGAGCTTCGAACATACGATACTTCTATAATTGAGCACAAGATACCTTTGAAGCCCGGAGTCAATCCTTTTAGGAAGAAGCTCAGGCAGTTTAACCCCATTTTGTTGCCTGCTATTGAAAAGGAAGTTAAGAATCTCTTAGATGCAAAAATAATTGTACCTCTAAGATACTCAGACTGGGTGGAAAATTTGGTCCCTGTCAGAAAAAAGAACAGAGAAATTAGATTGTGTGTAGATTTCCGGAACTTCAACAGGTCCTCTCTTAAAGATAATTATCCACTTCCTAAAATGGATCACGTCCTGGAAAGGGTAGTTGGAGAAAATTGAATGTCTATGATAGATGGGTTTTCTGGATACAACCAAATCGCCATGAACGAGCAAGACAGAGAAAAAACCGCTTTCACCACACCATGGGGTACATTCATGTATGATAAAATGCCTTTTGGTTTAATGAATGCAGGGGCTACCTTCGAGCACACCATGGATATCACTTTCGTTGGAGAAAGAGATAAGTTCGTAGTTGTTGGCACTCTTCTCGTCGCTGTGTGAGCAAAAAGTGAGTTCTTACATGCCCAGTTGGGCTCTGCTAGGCATGACAGTTGTGATGTAAAAGGTTAGAAAGAGAAACAACTAAGCTATTAACAAGAATTAAACAAAAACTAAATGAAACTATAAGAATGTAAAAGAAATGAAAAACAAATGTAAATGGACCATATCACCAATGTATAGCTTGATCTAATTGATGAAATCCAAAGACACACAATGGAGAAAGAGGACTTGGGTCCCTTCCCTCTCCAATGGAAGGCTCTTTGAGGCCCTCAACTGATTGCTCTCCTTACAAAGAAAAGATGAAATGTGGGTGAAAGAACTCCAAGCTTATTCACTCAAGTGAGGGGTGAATAGCTTATGAAATGCAGCTTACAATGTGTGTTGCCAAAAGACAGAGTCTCTAGCAATCTCAGCAGCATAACAGTATGAAGAATTCCTTGAGAAAATGGTGGTCATTCATGGCTTTTTATAGCCAAGAATTGAGTCATTATGTGGCCTCTTTTGAATGTGAAAAGGGGCTCTTTAAGGCACCCTTAGGTCTTTGACCAGCCCCCCCACGCGGATTGAGCTCGGATTTGGTGTCAAATCGACTTGGGAGCTGATCCATTAGTGGTTGGGAGGCCGACCAGTTTCATAAATGCGTCGTTTAGCAGGCACGCAGGTTTTTCGTCCCACAGCTGTGCATCGGGCGCGCAGGTGTGCTTTGTACATTGCTGCTACGCGCGCGCGTGCGCGAAACCATGTTCTGTAAAGCACTTTTGAATTTTTTGATCATTTGTATAGTTTTTAGACCCTCTGTTGTGCTGTGGAATTAACCCTATGCCATGAATGACTCCAGTTGTGTGTTGACGATGCGGAGTTCTTGTCGCCTTGTGCGGACGAAATTTCAGTGATAACAGATGCCCCCTGATGGATGAGGTTAGGAGAAAAACGTATAGCCGAAATTCATCAATGTTTCTTTTGTGGAAAATGGTGTTGTAAGGGAGAGCAAGAATGAGACCGTGTGGAGCAATCTGTTGGAGAAGAAAGGAACCTGTAGTGCCTGACCTTCTACAAGGTGTGTATCAATATACAAGTGTGTACAAACGAGGTGGGCATGCCCCATGCTTGTGTGATGTAACCCTGAAGAAAAACTGTCGAAAGTGTTGGTGTAGACAATTGCAGCGCCCTCGGGGGCGGAATAATAAAGGCAGAAGACAATTCTACAAAGGAACATACTCTGAACCAGTGGTAATGGTCGCGGAAGTAAACAGCGACGGTGATGTGGGCAGTGGTGGCCTGACCAAGTTCAGAGGTCTTCAGCAACTGATAATAAGTACTGCAAGAGTCGCAAAGTAAGACCCACCGTAACATGAAAAAGTGTTGGCGTCGAATGTTATGGGGGTCAACGACAGCAGGGAGCAATGGTGTTTCCCCCTATGCTGTCTGAGATCTCTCATTAAATGGGAAATGAGAATCAATATAGTGTCATCCTTTTGGAAAAGTGTGTTGATGTCAACAAAAGGAGGACGCGACGCCCAGAAGCAGTGAGCTTCGTGGAATCTACTGTGGTGAAGATGTGGCAGAGGTACATGAACGAAGTCAAGAAGTGGGAAGACTCGAGACTGCCCTTGGTTGGAGGGTGCATGATAGAAGGTGTGGCCGCAACCGTGTGACGAGATCGAGTGTCAGGGGGATGACAAGATCAGAGATAAGTTGTGCCAGAGGTGGGACAAGGTGGACAAATTCAGAGGATAAAGGTAAGTGACCTGGGTAGTTCTCTAAAGATATAGACGATGTCGGTGAGGGAAATGAGAAGTAATGCTCCAACCAAGGGTGACATGGGTTGTGTGTAGCCAAAAAGGAAAGTAGGTCGCCAGCAGTGACGATAATAGCAAAGACTGGTAATAAAAGGTATTTGTACAAGAAATAATGAATAAAATTGGAAAAGATGTACAAAATACAGAAACGGGTGCCCCATTGTGAAATGAATGCCCCAGTGAGGGCAGGACTGTCGGGAAAATTGATGAAGGGTGGGGGCCCCATTGGTGAGTTTCTGTATGAGGTAGGTGAAATGAAGAGAGGTTCGCAAATGGGCAAATGGCTAGTGGATGAAATGGAGGGTTCATGATTCTGCGGAGGTGTAGGTAAAAACGAACTGAAGCAAAAAAAACGACGATCTGGGAGTCCATGTGGGAAAGCTAGCAAAATGAGAAGAAGGAGTATGTGGTTGAGCTTCAACATGATAACAGACTAAATGGGACTCCCATCCCTAAAGGGAAGGAACAGCATGAGTGTCATAAGTGCAAGAAGGTGCTATGAATGGGACAACTCATGTGGGAGAGAATGCTACCGGGTGATAGTACTGGAGATGCAACTGGAGGGGTAAGTACTGCAGAGCCGGGAATGGGTGTCCTAAAGGCCAAGATCAGAGGGTGTGACTGGAGATGTAAATGCAATACAGCAGGATAGACTACATGCCAGTTTGAGTAGATATACCTAAAGGACTGAGGTGAAGCGATGATGACCAAGTACCTGCACATAGAACAACCAAATACCCAAAGTGAACAATATCTGAAGAGAATACCAAATATGAACATATATTAGATAAATGTGACAATGCACGTGCGTACCTGGGCATGATATGAGAAAAAGGCACCCCGGGGGCTCTGGATGAAAAGTGGCCCAGGGATAGCCATGATGTAGGTGGCGGGACGCTGATCCCGTGGCTGAAGACGGTTCGCAAAATGGACGTCGTGGGCTCCCGGAATGGTGAGTGATATCATAAGCAAGGGCAAGGTTGCCTTCGCGAAATGATCGAAGGTTGACATGGCGATCGAAGGTAGCCTTGGATCGTTTTTTAGCTGCCTCGTTGTTCTGTAATGAGGATCGACGATCCTCATCCAGAGACTCCAAGTTCAGCAAGCGCTGCTCCATTGGAGCAGTGTCGGGTAAAAGCTCAATTGCGGTGCGAAGGGTGGGAATTTCGCACTCAATGGGGAGAGTTGCCTCGACCCCATGGACTAAATGGAAGGGCGTGAAACCCGTGGCGGTCTTCACTGCCATTCGATAAGCCCAGAGCGCGGAAAATAACATATGATGCCAGTTGGTTTTATGTTTATTAACCGTGCGCTGTAACATGGTCTTGAGGACTTTGTTGACTACCTCGACCTATCCGTTTGACTGAGGATAGTAAGGTGAAGCAAACTCATGAGAGAAGCCTAACCGAGAAGAGAGTTCGATGAAGATCTCATTCTCAAAATGTTTCCCATGATCGGAAACGAGTTGGAGTGGTACTCCGAACCGGGATATGACGTGATTGAAGAAGAAACGCACTGCAGTGTCAGCGGTGTTGTTGAAGGTGGGCATGGCTTCGGCCCATTTTGTGAAGTAATCGACAGCAACAACAATGTATTTGTGACCATTACTGGAGGGGGGATTACAAGTCATAAAGTCAATGCCCCATTTACAAAAAGGGCCAGCTGTAATGACAGGGTGAAGAAGAGCGGGGGGAGCACGGGCTTTGTTGGCATAGAGCTGACATTGCTCACAACGTCTCACGGCATGAATGCAGTCATGAAATAGGGTAGGCCAAAAGTAACTGGCCCGGATAATATTTTGAGTCGTGGCGATGCCCGAGAGATGGCCCCCACAAGAGCTGCTGTGACAGTCGTTTAAGACTCTGTCGGCCTCATCAATAGTCAGGAAACGACGCAGAATGGTGTCGACGCCCGGCCGATAGAGGATGTCTCCAATGAGGAGATAGCGGGGGGCCTGATGGAGAATGCACCGATGATCATCTCGTGATAGGTGGTTACCAAACTTTTGAGTTTGTAGGTAGACGAGGAGGTCGCCATACCAAGGATCATCAAAAGCGATGTAAAAGAGATGTTCGTCGAGAAAGTCCGTATTAACGGGTGCATTGGGTGTGTCAGAGGGGAGGGCTGTGACAAGTTCGGCGAGAACGAGGGCCTTCTTACTCTTGGGTGTTGAGAACTCGAGGTCCTATTCCTGAAGGATGACGATCCATCAAGCGAATTTGCCGTTAACTTGGCGACGGCTGAGCAAATATTGCATAGGGTTGGAATCTGCGACGACCTTGGTGGTGCGAAGCATAATGTAGTGGCGCAATTTCTGAACTGCGAGGACAACTGCGAGAGAAAGTTTCTCTTCATGTTTGTACTTCAAGGGTGGTCCTGAGAGGTTCTTACTGATGTAATAAATGACGTGTTCATGGTTGTCATCTCCGAGATGGACAAGGACGCCGGCTACTAATACAGCTGATGCTGATACGTAGAGGATGTAGTCACGATTGTAGTCGGGTGCACTAATCAAAGGTGCATTGGAAAGTGTTGTTTTAAGATCTTCAAACGACTATTGGGCATAATCGTCCCAATGAAAAGGGATGTTGTGATGTAGTAAGCGAAGGAAACCATGTGCGCGTATAGCGTAATCAGGAACAAAGCGTCTGAGAAAGTTGGCTTTGCCCTGCAGGCTTTGTAGTTGCCTCAAATTCCGAGGAGGTGGAAGTTTAGTGATAGCTTGGACTTTGAGGGGGTCCACGGTTATACCGCTTTGGGAAATGATGAAACTGAGGAGGTGCCCTGCGGTGACACAGAACACACACTTGAGAGGATTCAAGCGAATGTTGTACTGACGACACCGTTGAAAGATGACGCGTAAATCATCTAGGTGTTGGGTGCGCTTCTTGGATCGAGTGGTGAGGTCGTCCAAGTAAGTGAGGATGATTGTAGCCAGATCATGAAAGATGTATGTCATCGCGCGCTGGAAGGTTGTGCTGGCGTTTTTGAGGCCGAAGGGCATGACACGGTATGCAAACGTACCCCACGGGGTAATGAATGCAGTTTTGTATTGATCGGCAAGGTGAATTTGAATCTGGTTATAGCCAGAGAATCCGTCCATGAAAGAAAGAGCCTCATGGCCGGCGCAGTCATCGATAATTTGATCGATGAAAGGCGTTGGGAAGTTGTCTTTGGGACATGCGTTATGTAATGTCCCCCACCTCTTAGAGAGGTAATGAGGAGACTCAGTGACCTGGGCACCCCCACTAGGTCATAGTCTCACACTGAAAGGGGGGAAAAGTCAAGAAGT